>LGTU01000368.1:0-32578 GCA_001314425.1 Phytophthora pluvialis | reverse complement strand
TAACTTGGTGGCATTTGCCAGGTAGCTCCTCTTCCCAGCCTCAGCCCCACGGGGGGGAGTTCGCGTCCGAGAGAAGGAAGATCCGGTTCCGCCGGCCCTTCGGAGATGTACCCAGCAGCCTCTTATGCCAAACGGCGCGAATTGCGAACTGATAAACTGTAGGTGAGACGTTTGAGGCGGCTCTTGCCTTGGTGCTTTGCTACTGGGGTCGCGGCTACTGGCTTCGTGTGATCGCGCATGTAAAGCGCCCGCGTAACTGCGTCGAAAGCAGGTCCTACTCTCGTCAAGCCATGAAAGCAGACCCTATTAGTCGCGCTACGCAGTCACGACCACGGAAGTAATCCAGTGAGGGGCTGTCCATTACCATTCTGGTATTCCCAGTATAATCAGCACTTGCTGACGGCCCCCGTCAGTGACGGGTCAAGTCACGATCCCCCATCGTGCTTTGGACTCCTCGTTGTACATGTGGTGTACATGTGTATTACGGTAGGATCGGACGGTGTGATCATTGCTGCGATGCACAGAATCGGACGCCGTTCATCACTTCGAGTTGGCGCGACGGGATGGCGCGACATGCACCAGCTGCCCAAATCGCGCGGGCTCAGAGCCAGACCAGGCAGCACATCAAAACAAACAGTGTCGCAGTACTTGCTCGTTGCTTGCTCTGCGCAAGTCGATGCACCGACGAGCATGGGGTATCGGATTAAACAGCCCCATCCGGCCCGAGCTCACTTGTGTTGGACAGCACAGGCCGGGGGAGTGATCTCAACGCGCAAGAGTTTACGCGCGCTCCGGCTTTGAGATTGCCGCCAGTCCTCTCAAAACCCATACGTAGTCTTTGCCAGTCCGCGTTGATAACCACACGCTTACAGGCACTCTTTGCAGCGGTATCACCTGTTGCAAGGTGGGCCCAGTCCACTTTCCGACAAGGTGGGCCCAGTCCTCTTTCCGACAGACCCACAACAGGCACCCAAGGAAGCCAGAAGCTCCCTATTCGTGCGATACACAAGGCCGATGGACCGCATCTCGAGCATCTTCGCGCGCTTCGAGCCGACGAATTCGTCGTCGCGTTTTCTCACCTCCGACGTGATCGGCCACGTGCGGCCGCGAGCGTCCGTCGGGGGCGGTGACGTATTTGTTGAGCCTGGAGCTGCCAAGATTCCACGCTTCCGAACGAGTCTGCCAACAACGCGAACCAGTCTCCACGTGGCCCCCGTAGCACCACAGCAACCCTCCCTCGGTTATCTAATGGAGGTCTCTCTGTCTCGAAGGATGAGTGACGTGGCTGTCTGCCCGTCTAGGGGCGGGAACCCGGTCCGGCAGGAACCTGTAAGCTCACTTGCGTCTTCGGCTCCGACGCAGCCCCTCTCTCGGCCAACCTCCCGAACGATACCTTCCGTCAAAACCATCCAGAGCTCTGCTCCAGGCGCCACGAAGATCAGACGCAAGCGTATTCGTATCAAGACAGCACGACGGCGCGAGCAATGCCGCACGAACCAAGCTCGATACAGGCAGAAGCAGATGGATAGCGTGAAGACTCTCGAGGTCACGGTGGAGCACCTCCAACGCGAGATCCCGATGCTGGAGATGCAGCACAGCCGACTCCTCTCCAGCGCCAATTCCAGCGCGTGGTTCATCATCGTCCAGTATTTTCACCTCTTCCGCAATGGCGCTCAGGACCCCAACCAGGTCTCCCACGGCCCGGAAGCGTGGCTTCAAAAGTCCGAAGCCGCTCAACAACTCGTGTTCCTGCAGTCGTCGATGGCCGCAGACATCATGCTTGGAGAACAGCGAGGTGTCGATGCATTGGTGGAGCAATGGAAGCGGCACACGAGCTACTTTGACGACCTCCAGTTCCAGCTCGAGCACATGACGAGAGTCTCCGAAGACTTCATCTCCGCCACTGCGTCTCTCAATGTGACCCTTTCCGAATCGACTCTGCAGCATGTATTCCCTCAGTTGGTAGCGGCAGAAGAAAGAGGAAGCCGACGCAACTCAGCGCAAGAGGAAGACAAAGCGGAGATCCTGAGGTCGAAGTTGTTGGGCCAGCGGTTGTTTCTCCCTTGTCGCCTCTGCTTCGAGTGGGACGACGTAGCCAAACGGATCGTCCGCATGGAGAACACGGTGGACGTCCTGCCGTCTCTCATGCAGGTGCTAGGGTCGCTTGAGGATGCAGCTTTCGTGTTGGAGCACGCCCTCATAGCACAAGACGGCACCATTGGCCGCAGAAGCTAAGATAAACTGCAGCGCACTTTGAAGCAGCTTGTATATGTTGGTTGCAGCGTTAGTTTTCGTGTGCACGCAGTCAACTGATGCCGAGTTGTTTCACGAAGCAAACGATCCACAGCCAACGTAGCTGTATACGCCTAAATGTATCCATGTTCCAGTCGTGCCTTGGCATTTGTATACTTTTTCTTGACACTGACCGACGATGGACAAGTTCTCGTACCCGGAGTACTACGACTTTCCCCCGTTCTTCACGCTGCAGCCCGTGCGCGCCACCCGCGAGAAGCAGCTCGTGCTGTGGCAGCAGCTCATCCTCGAGTACCACCGCGCGCACGACCTGCCGCTCTTCCAGCCCTTCGCCTCGACGCTCTTCGAGAACGTCAAGATCTCGCGCAACATGGCGCAGGACGGGCGCACGGCCGTCGTGGAGCACCTGATCCGCTGCGGCCACGGGAGGTGGGAGGACGACACCCGGACGCGCTGCCGCATCATGTGGAAGAAGCCCGCGGCGTGGGCCGCCGAGATCTACGACTTCGTACGCGGAATTTGGCGTGTTTCGGAATGATTGCCGCGATATTGATACAAAAGTGGATGTGATATGGCGCGATCATTACAGGCCAAGGAGCACGGAATGCTGGGGAACGTGTTTACGGTCTACGAGCTGTACGCGGGGGAGGAGACACTGGGCACGAGTAAGTGGGGAGATGGGAAGAGGGAGGAGGGGAGAGGCGGGTGCTGACTGCTGTGTATTTTGCTGCAGATATCCACGGGATGGAGCCCTGGCTGCTCCGCGAGTCGCTGAGTGTGCTGGAAGGGGAAGGAAAGGTGCGGCGCCATTAGGTGTTGGTGGTGTCTATGCTATTGGTGCTGGAGTTGATGAGTGGATGGAGGGTGCTTTGATGCAGGCCGCGGTGATCGCAGGAGAAACGTGTGAGGAGGACGGTGTCAAGTTCCTAGCTACGGAATAGGTGGAGGAGATGCGGTTGTTGATGCTTAGGGCTTTCAATAGAGAAGAAGGGTGCTGCAACATGAGAAGAGGTACGATGGGTGGGTGTCGTGTAAAGATAATGTGAAGCTTTCTTTCCAATTGCCTCGTTGGCCTTCTCGGAAATCGTGGGACGTTCCGGTTGAAGATGCAACGTGCTTTTCGCAGCTTTGGGGGAGACTGTACCGGCAAGCAGCAACACGAAGCTTCTCACCCAAGAAAGCAAGAATGGGTCAGTCGGGTAGTGCAGAGTGGCATCGCGGGGCGGGGATCTTCAGACTGCGCTCTTCCCGGACTGGAAAGCAGTCGAATCAAGCAGTCGGCGGTCAAGACGCTCTAGTTTTGAAGCCTGTGCTGATTGAAGAGCCCGCCGTTGAGGCGACGGCAGAGCTGGACGGGTCGGGCTTGCAGGTCGGCGTCATTTCTACCCGTGACCATGGCGAAGTGGTGGACGCACTGGCAACGGTGTGCTGCAGCGAGCTGCTGCTCAAGGGCGTGGAGACCCACAACCTACACATGGCGCAGGTTGCGTTACCCACGGAGCTTCCGTACGCGACCAAGCAGCTCATCTCCGTCGCCCCGGTGCCTCTGGATGCTGTCGTCGTCATCTGATGTTTCGTGGATCGTCCTTCCTGCTCTGTTGGCGCTGTATCCCAAGCCGTGGCGACTGCGATCATGAGCGTGAGCATGGAGACCACGACTCCGGTGATCTACGGTGTCCTTTGGTGCACCAGGCTCGCCAGTGCGCTGGGTTGACGGCGAACAGAGGCAGCTTTGGGGTCGAGTGGGCGCAGACTGCCATCACCATGGCGTGGCAGAAGCGCGAAGCTGATGAGACGTGCTCGTGAGCGTGTAGGCTGCCAGCGACACCCGCACATAGGGCGGTAATTTGTCCGGAAGAATCATCGACGGTTGATGAATGGTTTAATGATTGTTTTTCATCAGTGGCGAGGTCAAGAAGCGCCATATCCCATACTAACGGTGCGATGCTCGAGTAGGACTAACTGGCGTGTCCATTTCTTTCTCGGCTTTGCCGCGTCGCAGAGTGGGCCGTGTTGAAGCTGTCTGGACACACCCAAGGCGCCAAGTTTCCCTGATCAGTGTTGAATTTGCGGCTCATTGGTGACAACGATGGCTCCTGGAGTTGAGAAGACGACGTCCAAGATGAAGTTTGCGACGAAGGAAGAGCACCCGGCATGTGCCTCTCATGGCCAAGGCGGGTCGCACAGCCTTGAAGAAGGCAAGGCCGAAGCTACACACAGCCCTGTGCTCATTGAGCAACCTGGTGCTACCAAGTCGAGCAAGCTCGATGGGAGTGGCCTGCGAGTCACGATCGTCGCGTCCCGATGGTACGAGAAGGTGGTTCGCTCGCTGGTGGATGCGTGCTCGGAGGAACTGCTGGCCAAGGGTGTGGCCGAGGACGATCTGCATCTCGTTGAGGTGGCGGGTGCCTTCGAGCTGCCATATGCGGCTGCTCGCCTGGTCCACTGCAAGGACTCCAGCCACCGCCCTGACGCTGTGGTCTGCATCGGCTGCATCGTGAACGACGTCTCGCACATGTGCGAGACGATGGGTCACGCCGTGGCCAACGGGATCATGAAGTTGAACGTGACGTCGGACACGCCTGTCATCTACGGGGTGCTGTGCTGCGACAGTGAGTCGCAGGCTCATTTGTGCTGCGGTGCCAGCGAGGACCAGAAGTGCAACCACGGCGTGGCTTGGGCGCAGTCGGCTCTGGAGATGGCCCATCTGAAGCGCTGCGCGTCGGCGAAGAAGGCGGAGCACTGCAGCTGCACTCGCTGTGTGAGCCGAGGCGGTGGCGAGACCCGCCAGCACAAGGCCGAGAAGCACGGGTCCACCAAGCGCGACGTGTGCACGACCTGTGGGTCGCCGACAAAGGAGTGCTCGTGCAAGGACTGCAAGTGTCAGGTGTGCTGCGATCACCGCGGGGAGTGCGCGAGCTGCAAGTCGTCGGCTGCCAACTGCTCGTGCAAGAACTGCAAGTGCCACTCGTGCTGCGCCAAACGCGAGGCGTGCCGTGGCTGTGGCTGCCCGCCGGACAAGTGCTCGTGCGAAGGCTGCAATTGCGCTGTCTGCAGCAACAAGAAGGAGGCGGCTGGGAAGAAGCTGCCGACGCCGTCTTCGGGCGAGCATGCGGCAACGCAGCAGAGCAAGCACCCGACTAAGCATGAAGCCGGCGTTTCTAGCGGCGGTATCAAGCAGGGTGGGTCAAGTGAGTGCGTTAGCTGCGGCAGCCCCGGTGGCCAGTGCAAGTGCGGCTTGCTGCACTAAGTCGCTGGTACGACTGGGACGGCGTTTGCAGAGCGCTGGTGTGTGGTGGTATTGGTGGCACGTTGTCAGGGGCGAGCTACCCATGAGTGCATATCCAACAAGCCCAAGACGATAAGGAAACATGGCATGGAGGACATACTGGGGGCTAGCGTTGGGAATGTAGCGGCGAAGATAACGTGAAGGACGGTCCAAGCAGAGGGTGCCGCCGAGCCGAATGTTTGATTTGCATGTACTGGCTGACCTGCAGCTTGGCTGTAAACAATGAAAAGGTCAACGAAATTCTTCGAAAGTCGTGTGCTTGGTCTACTTTCACAGCGTTTCATGGGCGTCGTAGCCAGTGTTAAGTCCTCTTCCATTCTGCAACAACAGAGTCAGAACTCCCGTTAGAGGTAGCTAACGTCGCATATGGGAGCGGCGTCGGCGACACCAGGGCCTGCAGCCTCCCTGAAAGGCTTTCAAGCTCACTTTCCTTTTGGACGATGGCGATCGGAACGACGACCAGTGTGAAGCACAACCTGAAAGAAGACCAGCCTGGGCAGGGTGCCCCCGTGCGTGGCCAACCCGATACGCACCTCCCGCCTGCCGCTCAGGAAGGAGAAGAAGGCAAGACGGAGACTCCTTACAGCGGGGGCGTTCGGGCGAGCGAACTAGAAGAGAGCGGCCAGCACAAGCACCAGAGTCACGAATCCTGCAAGAGCTACGGGTCGCTGGCAGATAAATTCTCGTGCAAGGACTGCGAGTGCCAAGTCTGCGCTAGCAAGGCGGGAACCGCCAAGCAAATTGAGCCAGCGATCAAGTCGGCCACGTCGTCGACAGTTGTGTGCGGTGGCGGGTGCATTGCTGCCGCTCAGCGTGCTGGTGCCGGAGGGTGTCCTGGGTGCGAATGCCCTGCTGGCGGTTGTCCGTGCACCAAGTGCGGCTGCCCAATTTGCGGTCCGGGGCAACAAGCTTCGCGTCCGACGCCGTGCTGCGGTGGCAACGAGGCTGGGAAGCGTGCGACGGAAGGGAATTGTCCTGCGTGTGGGTGCCCTGCAGGAAACTGTCCGTGCACGAACTGCAAGTGCCCAGTTTGCAAGTCCGCGTAAGGTCTGGAGATGCAAGTGCAGCGAGGGGTGACTTGAAACTATTCCGCGAGAGAAGCAAGAGAAAATGAACGATGGTGGTGATCATTGATGTTAAAGTTGTTGCTGGTTCTGTCTACCTAGTTGGTCTTCTTCTTGGTCTTTATATGAAAGGCAGCGCAGCCTTTTGTCGCTTAGGTGCTGGCCATGAAGACGCAGCCATAGACGTCCGTGTCGATGGTCATACACTCGGAGTCCTGCAGCAGTCCGTCCTGGATCTTAGGGCAGTTGCCGAAGATGGTGCCCGAGCACACAGGCTCCGCAGCGCAGAAGTCCTGCGCAGCGCTCACGATGCTGACGGGGGTCTCACCCGCGGGGTTGTTGGAGCAGTCCAGAGGCGCGTCGTACGCCACAGTGGTAGGCACATTGTCTGCTGTGTACTGCCTGCAGCCGTAGACGCCCGTCTTGAGCAGGTCGCAGAACGAGCCGAACTGCAGGCCGTCCTGAGGATCGGGGCAGTTGCCCGTGGAAACCTGCTGCACACAGACCGGCTCAACGACGCAGTAAGCGCCCTCCAGGCCCTGCACACTCACATGAGCACTCTCCGTCGTGCAGTTGGTGTACGACGCGAGTGGAACGGGGATAACCGTCGTCTGCTCCGGGGTGGGCACTTCAGTGGTGGCAGGCACCTCTGTCGTTGGCTCAGTGGTGGGCACCTCCGTCGGAGCGCTGTCGTAAGTCTTGCAGCCGTAGACGCCGGACGCGACAACGCCGCAGTAGGATCCATAGGGAAGACCCTCCTGGGTCAAAGGGCAGGCGCCAGTGCTGGAGGTGGCGATGCACGGGTCGCCGGCCACGCAGAAGACGCCTTCGACGCCCTCCACACTCATCTGGTTCTCGCCTTCCGCGCACGCGAGGGCCGTGGCCGAGGAGGTGGCAGCCGACGTGAGAATGATCGCGAGCAGGAACGATTTGAGCATCTTTTCGACCAAGTTGGGAGGTTGGAAGCGGGCGTCGTTGGACTTGGCGAGTTGAGGAATGCGGTCGGCGATGGGAGTCCCAACCACGCTGAATTGCGGTGTGGCGACTGTTTTTAGCGTTGACTATTTCGATCAGCGTGGGAAGCTGCCGGCATCCACGTGCGGTGCGGTGCGATGCTGTGGCGTTTAGACGCTGCTGTCCAAAGTTGAGCCTCGCGTGTTCGACGAAGGTGTGCGGCGTGATACACGGCATGAGATCGAGCCCCGTTACGCAAACGATTTATTTTTGCTGTCCGACAGGGTGTGCCACGGCAAGTGGCAAGTGGCACGGGAACCTCTCGCTCCGAGCATGGAGCCCGCACTGAAGCTACATGTACCAGCTCGATCTCTGTTGTCGCTTTGTCGACTTCAACATGGACCATGAGATGAGGCGCGTCATGAAGCCATGTGTCGACCACCAAAATTTTCGTGACAGCAGCGACGCACAACGCCCTTTCACGCCGCCCTAATCCACCGGAAGAGGCGCGATCGACGTGCATTTCCTGGGCGCAGTCCAAGTCCCGCTCGTTTCCCCGTTCACCGCACCAGCCGAGCGCCCTCATGATGACGCTGCCGACCGACGAAGTGCCGCCGCCTCCGTCGTCCCGCGGCGGCTCCACCGCTCTGGTGGTGATGACCGACGAGCCGCAGAGCGTCGTGACCAGCGCCAGCCAGTCGGATCTGGAGCTGCGCTTGTTGCAGAGCTTTGCGGCCTACGCCGGCCAGCAGCTCGTGCAGTCCTACCTGAGCGTCAAGCACGCGTCCCGGGTGACGCGCTACCTGGCCGACGTGACGGAGAGCTTGGCCTCGCGCTCGGGGCTCGTGGCCTTGGTGCGCATCCTGTTCCACCAGTACATGCGACTCGGCCACCCGTTCGTGCAGCAGGTGGACGACGCCATGGGCAGGCGCGTCATCGACGCCGTCGTGAGCGTCTTGATGCTGGCGGAGCAGCAACCCGCGACTCCCGACCAGGACACAGGCATCCTGGCCTTGGAGGCAGAGGCTACACGTAACAGTGACGATCTGGCGGCTGCCACCAAGCTGTCGTACGCCGAGCGGTTCCAGGCCCTGCTGCTGGGCGAAGTGCCGAGGATGAAGCAGGTGCTGATCGACGCGCGTCGCCAAGCTGAAGCTGAGGCACAAGCCAAGGCCGAGGAAGCGGCGAGACAAGCCCCAGCTCCTGTCGTCATGGAGCTCAAGGACTTTGTGCCCGTGGACGAGGTGGCGCGACTCAAGGAGGAGAACAAGGAGCAGCTGGCCGAAGCGTCGATGGGGGCCGCGCACCTGCGCGCGCAAATGACGGAGCTCACGCGCGAGAAGCAGCGGCTGGAGCAGCGCCTGACGGATGTACACAACTACCAGGAGAGCGAGCGCGGCCGCCGCTTCCAGGACATGGAGGAGGAGCTGGCGCGCACGAAGCTGGAGGCCAACCAGAAGGCGCACGATCTGCGCAAGCTGGAGCTGGTCGTGGAGGCGCTGCAGCGCAAACACAAGAAGAAGAGCAAGAGCCGCAAGGGCGACAACCAGTCCAACGCGTCCGAGAGCGCCCCGCCGTCCCCCGTCCCCGAGAAGAAGGCCAAGAAGATCTACGAGGGTAAGCGCAACAGCATCACGGCCTGAGCGCGAGAACCAGCCTCGTCACAGCTCCTGCACGGCCAGTAGAGTAGCCAACTTGCGTACGAAAGACAGCACCTAGACTCGAACGATCGAAGACGAGAAGACAGCCAACTCACAATAGCCGTTCCTCTGCCCTATGTCCCTCCACAACAACTAGCTCCCGTCCAAAGGCAAAGAGGCTGCATCACGCCCGTGTTACCTATTTAATAACCTGAACACGTCGGGCGGCCACGTGTCGGCCATCCTCGGCCATGTCGTAGCCGCCGGCCCCTGTCTGTAGCTGTAGCTGTAGCGCGTCGCCGTCTAGCTGGAGATGCCCACGACGCCGAACGCCTTGATGGCGCCGGCGTTGCCGTTCTGCAGCGACAGCTCGTGGCCGCCCTTGCCCAAGTCGTCCTCGCCCTCGTGGAGCACGATGCTGCGGCCGATGATCGAGTGCGGGCCGATGAGCTTCACCAGCTTGTCCTCCACGTGCACCTTGACGCTGCCGTCCTCGGCCGCCTCCACGTTGCCCAGCGAGCCCACGCGGCGCTCCTCGTCCTCGGGCGCGCCGTGGTTCTTGCCGAACGGGTTGAACACGCCGCCCAGCGCGGCGCCCGCGGGCTGCGACGCGTCGCCGAACACGTTCACGTGCAGCGCGTGCTTGCCGGCCGTCAGGCTCTTGAGCTCGCCCGTGATGACGCTCTTGGCATCCTCGTGCGCCTGCGTGATCACCAGCGAGCCGTACACGGTCGCGTCGTCGCCGTAGAGAGTGCACACCGCCTTGGCCATTGTCCTACTGCTTGCTGTCCTGCTTCGTCGGGTACTGTAGAGATCTATGGCGGGGAGCGCTGCGGGCCAGTAATGGCCTGATGTTCCGCTGCGTGTAGCGCGAATGTCGTTCCAACGTGCCACTTTTCGGAGCGACATTGCCTTGTTGCAATCATTTGGGGTAACAGTGCGCACTCAAGACTCCCTGCGGGTGTCCTTATGGACGGATGATACTTGTATCCGTCGGCTAAAGCGGCGCGATCTTTCACTCCAAGGGAAGAAAATAGCGCGACTCCCTCCCCCTCCCGAGTATGGAGGCGACGGACAGGTCGTGGACGCGGAGCAACACGGCCAACGTGCTGGCGTCCGACGGCTCGGCGCCCCAGGACGACGCGCGTGTCGAGTTCATCCGCCGCCACGTGGCGCGCACGTTCCCGGGCGTCAAGGTCGACGCGTTGAACCGCAAATTCGCGACGGACGCCGTGGCCTCGCGGCTCTTCGACTTCCTGCACCTGCCCGACGCGCGGCTGCTGCTGTTCACGGACCACGGAGAGGAGGCCAGCGGCGTCGTGGACGTGTACGCGACGCCACCCGCGAACCTCTTCGGAGACGGCTCCGCGAAGACCAGGGGCCGGCCGCCGCCCGTCACGGTCTTGTACCTGATCAAGACGGTCAAAGCGCCCGTGAGCGCGACCAAGTTCCATGAAGAAATCATGTCGGGCACCTTGGAGAAGAACGCGCTCGAGTCGCTGGCGCTGATGCTACACGACGTCTTCGTCCCGCTCATCGGGAATCCGCGCAACCAGCAGATGTGGCCCGAGATGGTCACCACGTCCATCATTAACAACGCCCACGGCTTCTTCTCGAGCTTACAGATCACGCTGGGCCAAACCAAGGGGGCCACTTGTCTGCCGCTGCCGTGGGATCAAGTCGTGATGGAGAGCGCTGCAAAGTCTTCGCCCAGAGGAGACACGACAGACTCGTACGCCTTGACATCCAAGGGTCAGTCCGACTTCAACTCGGTCAGTGGACTGGGGAAGGACCAGGTGCACAGCTTGGAGGGGTGCCTCATTACGTGGACCAAGCAGATTAAAAACATCCTCAAGCAAGACCCCGAAGCACTTTTGAACCAACGCGACCATGTGCACCAAGGCCCCATGGAAGAGCTGCACTTCTGGGCTGCGAAGGCGAAGAACCTTAACTCCATCTTTGCTCAGCTGCAGTCCGACAGTATTCGCAAAGTGCTGCAGTATCTGGACGCGTCGAAGAGCACGTACAACGCCCCGTTTGCGAAGCTGTGCAAGGAAGTTTTCCTCGCCAGAGCTGAGGCGAACGATAACAAGCACTATCTGTGGCCCCTTGCCAAGTGGTTCGAGCAGTTGGCTAATGCACAAACCCTGCCAGAGATCCGAAATCTCTTCAGGCCGATCTGTCACTCGATTTTGCTCATCTGGAAGTCAAGTCGGTTCTACAACACCCCGCCGCGACTTGTCGTTTTGATCCGGCAGATCTGCAACGAAATTATCAGGAAGGCGATGATGCACTTGAACGGCGAGAAGCTGTTCGAACTGATCGACCAAGGTGAGCTGGAGCAGGCGAACAGTATGCTGCAAGTGTCGCTTCAGGTGTGCGCTCACTTCAAGAGCGTTTACTTCGACTACAAGGCGAAATCCGTGACCGAGGTGCCGGGTAACCCGTGGCGAATCCAGAACAACGCGCTGTTTGTACGCCTAGATGCCTTTCTCGAGAGATGCCACGATGTTTTAGAGCTGACGCAGACAATTTACCAGTTCCAGAAGCTCGCACACATGGAGATCGGGGGCACAAAGGGGAAAACACTCACGACGAGTGTGCACCAAATCTACGCGGACTTTCAAGAGACCCTTGCGCAGATGAAGAACGTACAGTATGACCTGATGGATCTCGACGCGAAGCACTTCGAAGACGATTTCTACGCATTTCGCTCCAAGAACAAGGAGCTAGAGCGGCGGTTAGCTTCTGTAATTAATCAGGCTTTCGACGATGCGAAGACTATTATTGGGCGATTCAAGTGCTTGGACTGCTTCGAGGATCTACTTGACCGCCAGATCATCAAGAATGAGTTGGAGCGGAAGCATACGTCGCTCATTGCGTCGTATGCGAGTGACCTGCATGTGGTGCAGCAGATATTCATCGAGAATCGAGAACATCCACCGATCTCTCCGAACCTCCCGCCGTTTGCTGGTGCCGTCACGTGGTGCCGCGGGCTCGGTGAGCGTATTAAGTTCCCTATGGAAAAGCTGAAGCAAATTTCTCCGAGGATTGTGCTTGAGAGAGAAGATTCAAAAGAGGCCATGAAGCTGTACACGAACGTGGTGGCTATGCTGCAGGAGTATGAGGTTCAAAACGTCAAGCAGTGGGGGATTTCAATCGAGACTTCTTCAAAGGCTAAACTCAAGCTCCCATTAATCAGGCGTGAACCTGTACCTGGATCTAGCAGTATTGATACGTCCACGAATGCGGGAGGGAAAGGACAGCAACAGACAGCAGCTCCTCAACCGAGTGTGGGTTTACTCTTCGTGAACTTCGATGCTGCTCTAGTGCAGCTATTACGCGAAGTGAAGTATTTCCTGCTGCTAGGGCTGGACATTCCCGAGGATGCGTTGGAGATATACAAACGTGCAGAAGTATTCCGACGGCAGACAGGAAACCTGGAGCTCATTGTGGATATGTACAACACCATCCACTTGACCCTGCTTCCTGTCGAGAAACCTCTCGTAAAGGGCTACCTTGAACGAATGGATCAAGCACTAAACAAAGGTATCAAGGCTTTGAACTGGAAGTCTCATGGCATTGACGTGTTCTTGAAAGAGTCGATGACGGTGGTGAACGAGGCGAACACCTTGTTGAGCCAATTGAAGACGCACCAACACCGGGTCGCTGAGCTTCTGAATATATGGAATGCACCACCTCTGTTGTTTGAGCGAAAGAGCAAAGCACTACCGGTCGAAGAATTCGAAGAGCTTCAGAAGACCCTGTGCCAGCAAAAGTATCACGTGATTAAGGAAGGAGGCAACGAGATCCACCGTCTGCTCAAGGATACTCTGAAGCATCTGCGTGTAGCCCAAGGAAGCCCAGACTGGAGAGCATATGTCGACTACGTTAGCGGGATCGTGGAGGACGGGCTCGCTCGAGTGATTCTTCAGTCGCTTGGTCAACTGCGAGAGCAGCTCGACCCCAAGCGTATTGAAAGTGAGGACATTCCAGCTTTACTTGAAGTTGAACTGGATCTGTACGGCAAGGACATCGTGTATTTCCCGCCCATTCAGAGCACGGCAGCCAAAAACGGCGTGGAGGACCTCACTATGCGGCGAATGGAAGCAATTCTTCATTGCTCTACAGTCTTCAAGCGCTTAGACAGCTCAGAGGGCTCCTACCTGAAGGAAATGCGAGAAAATGCGCAAATCCAATTACTCCTTGCGGACATTTGGTCCTTTCTTGACCAGAACCAGAAGGCTTGCACCGCGTTCCGCCATGCACTCACGAAGTACGAGTATTTGTGGACGACAGACTTGCCGCAGATGTTCCAGGAGTTTCTCTCTACTGCGTGGTCTCCGTACCCGTACACAGATGAACAAGACTCTCGAGGCAGAATCGTGTATGCAGACAGCTTGCCTTCAGCGATATCCTCGACATTAAAGTCTGAACCAGCGACTGAGAGAAGTAGTCCAAAATCGGCCATCCATGCCGGCTCCGCGATGGCTACGCCTCCTCCGATGCCTGCACAGCTTCTCAATCTCGAGCGCTTTCAAGAGAAGATCAGCTTCTTCCTTGGTCTCCAGAATGAGATCTCCGAGTCGAAGCACGTGAAAGACGTGGGGTTTGTGCGTGTAAACTCGCTCCCGATCAAGCAGGCGTTGTCGACATGGGTGACGAAATGGGTTTACCTGTTCACGCAGTACCTCCATGACCGCGTGGTGAATCAACTCGTGTGGGTGGATAACTTCATGCAGAAAGTAAATGCTGGTCTGGACATCGAGATCGACGCCGCAAACGCTGAAAAGGAAAAGCCCTCCCTGATGCAGTGTATGCTGCACATCCGTGATGTCCGGCGTCTGATGCGCGAAGACTTGCTGGTGAATTTTTGGCCTCTCAAGGATTTTGTGGCACTGCTGAAGTTGAATGGCATAGCTCTGGATATGTCGTACGTTGGCAAGGAAAACGTTTTAACGTTCTTAGAACAAGCACCGATTCGTTGGGAAAACATGGTAAACAAGACCTTCAAAAAGAAGGAAGCAATCCTACCACTGCAAAACCAGATGATGGAATCGATTCGGCAAGAAGTGGCTGAATTCAACAGGCGTCTTGCTGCCATGAAAGAGGAGTTCAAGGTCACTGCTCCACTGCAAGCCCCCTCTGATAGTCGCTCGATAGCAGATGTGTATGACCAGCTAGATGCATACAACGCAAAGCTGTCTCAGGTTGAACAGGAAGCTGCGAGACTCATGGAGCTCGAAGATATCTTCGAGCTGGCATCCAACAAGTACGACGTGTTGACAACGCTACGTGCCAACTTTATCACGCTCAAGCACATCTGGGACTTTGTCGCGCTGCTGGACTCGATTTACGTGAACAAGTGGCAGCCTTTGCTGTGGAATGAGTTGGATGCTGACGAGCTCATGGAAGAAGTCGATGAGATCGAGCGGCATCGCCACGCTTTGTTCTCATCCACTCGCGCCATGAAGGAATGGCTCATTTACGACTATCTCGAGCAGAAGCTGCACCAAATGACAGTGATCTTGCCCCTCGTCAAGCATCTGCATTCCCCTGCTATGCGCGATCGACACTGGAAGAACTTAATGGTGCTCGCTAGGAAGCATTTCGATCTGTCTGGGGCTAGTGGATTGAATGTATCTAGCTATGCTGCGATGGGAACAGTTAGTGGAAGCTCCAGGGGTCGTGATAGCAGCAGTGGAAAAAACTCACTGCGGTTCGAAGAAGTCCTCAAGTTGGAGCTCTTCCGATTTGTCAACGAAGTTAATGAGCTTGTGGAGATGGCAGCTAGAGAGTTCAAGATTGAGCAGCAGTTGAAGTCTATTGAAACAACTTGGAACGGATTCCAGCTCGAGTTTGTTCCGTACCAAACGGCAGGAAGTAAGGCGCCGTCCGGTGGTGACCACGCTCATGGGCATGGGCGCCGTGGCTCTGGTGCACCAATTGATGGCACTGACGATCGCTCATACGCAACGTCAAGCACTAACGCCTTAGCAGCTGAGGAAATGGAAGGTGATATTATGATCCTGAAGATGCCAAATGCCATTATTGAGTGCCTTGAAGAGCATCAGCTACAGCTGCAAACGATGGCTGCCACCGGGAAGTTTGTCGCCTATTTCAAAGACAAGGTGTTTGAGTGGCAGTTGTGGTTGGGCAACGTTGACACGATCCTGAAACTGTGGGTCGCGCTACAGCGACAATGGTGCAGTTTGGAGTCTATTTTCCTCAGCTCCGCAGGTGACATCCAGCGGCAGTTGCCGTCGGAATACCAGCGCTTTGAGCATGTTGACCAAGAAATGAAAGAGCTCTTTGTAGATGCGAGGATGTCTCCGTCGGTGTTGGTTGCGTGCTGCCAACGCGAAGGCCGCGAGGTTGTGCTTCGCGACTTGCAAGTGGAGCTGGAGATCTGCCAGAAGGCTCTCAATCAGTACTTGGACGGGAAGAAGGACATTTTCCCGCGGTTCTACTTCGTCTCGAACGCGTCACTGCTCGAGATTCTGTCAAATGGCAATCATCCGCCTCGCATTCAGCCTCATTTCGGCAACTGCTTCGATGGTATCCAGTCGTTTGAATTTACAAGTGTCCAACCCACTACAGAGCCAAAGGCGTCTGGAGGAAGTTTGTCGGGCAGGAACATGTCTTTGGCTCCGTCGTCAACCTCGCTTGAGGAACGATTCCTCGCAATGGCTATGATTTCGAAGGAAGGCGAGATCGTGCAGTTTACGGACTCACACTTGATTCACGGTACAGTTGAAAACTGGTTCAACGACCTGGTGTTCGTGATGCAAGACACACTTCGGCAGAAGATATTCGACGCTGTCGAAACCAGCGCTCTATGGGGCGTTGATTGCGCTCGCCACACGTGGGTCTTTGATTACCCTGCACAAGTTGCTCTGCTTGGAAGTCAAATTGTCTGGACGGAGGAAGTCGAAAGTGCGCTAGAAGAGTTTGAGAATGGTACGGAAGATGCCATCAAGAAGTACTACGACGTGTCAACTGTGCGGCTGGAAGAGCTGATTAAGCTTGTTCAGGGTCAACTTGGAGCGCTGAACCGCCAAAAGATCATCACGCTCATCACTGTTGACGTTCATGCACGTGACGTAGTGCAGTCTTTGATCACGAAGAAAGTTTCGAGCTCGCTTGACTTTCAGTGGCAATCTCAGCTGCGCTACTATACGACGCCAGTATTGACGAGTGCAGGACAGAAGAAGGAAGTACACATCAAGATTTGTGACTTCCGCTCGTTTTACAGCTACGAGTACATTGGAAACTGCGGGCGCTTGGTAATAACACCTCTGACCGACCGCTGCTACGTGACCCTTACTACAGCGCTGCGACTGTGTCTAGGTGGAGCTCCAGCGGGACCTGCAGGTACAGGAAAAACGGAGACGACAAAGGACCTCGCCCGTGGAATGGGACTCCAATGCTACGTCTTCAACTGTAGTGATCAGATGAACTACCTGACGATGGCGAACATTTTCCGCGGACTGGCTCAAACTGGAGCATGGGGTTGCTTCGACGAATTCAATCGTATCTCGGTCGAAGTGCTGTCCGTGGTAGCAACACAGGTGAAAACCGTGCTAGATGCTAATGCCCTACTTGTTGCATCAACAAACCGTGGGCCATCAACTGGTAACGGTGAGGTTGGTTCATCCGGAGGGGAAGGAAGTGCTCAGCAGCCCATAGTAATGCCACGGACCGGTAATTGCGAGTTCTTCGGCAAAACGATCGCGTTAGTACCGACTGTGGGGTTCTTTATCACGATGAATCCGGGGTATGCTGGTCGCGCCGAGTTGCCAGAGAACCTGAAGGCTTTGTTCCGTTCGTGCGCGATGATCAAGCCTGACTTACAGCCTATTTGTGAGAATATGCTGATGGCAGAGGGTTTCCTGAAGGCACGCACGCTTTCCTCGAAGTTTGTGACGCTGTATGACCTAAGTAGCGAGTTGCTATCAAAGCAGAAGCATTACGACTGGGGACTTCGTTCTGTGAAGTCGGTGCTTCTTGTCGCCGGTAGTCTGCGTCGAGCACACTCCACTCTTTCTGAAGAGACTGTGTTGATGCAAGTCCTTCGCGACTTTAACACACCACGGATTCTCCCTCCGGACTACCCTGTCTTTATGGGCTTGCTTCGAGACTTGTTCCCGAACCAAGGACTTCCACACTTGAAGAACGACTCGCTACAGACCAAATGTTCTCGTGTCTGCGCGCAGAAGAAGCTACAGCCCGAAGAGGGTTTCCTGAAGAAGATGGTGGAGTATGAAGAGGTCCTTAAAGTACGGCACAGTGTGATGTTGATTGGGCCAGCCGGATGCGGTAAAAGCACAATCTGGAGCACACTCGCTGCGTGCCACAACGCAGATGACGACGGACGTGCCTTGGCGAAGCACTTGACCATATACGAGAGTGTGAACCCAAAGGCCATCACGGCTGACGAGCTATACGGCTACATGACACTCGATAACGACTGGAAAGACGGCGTTCTGTCGTCTATCATGCGCAACATGTCCAAGAATGTGGCACCATACAGTGAATCACAGACTTACAAGTGGGTCGTTTTGGACGGCGACATTGATGCAGTGTGGATTGAAAGTATGAACACGGTGATGGACGACAACAAAGTTCTCACTCTGGTTTCGAACGAGCGTATCCCGCTGACGAACTCGATGAGACTGGTGTTTGAAATATCGTCGCTCGTGAATGCAACGCCGGCTACTGTATCGCGAGCAGGCATCATCTACGTAGACGAGGGGCACATCGGATGGTACCCTGTAGTTGAGTCCTGGCTGCAACAACGTGAAAGCAGTGCTGAGGCAGGTATCCTGCCTGGTCTCTTCAAGAAGTACGTGGATGGCATGTTCTTGGCCCTTGATGAGACAAAAGCAGAGGCGATCGTGCCGGTTGTCTCCATCGCACTGGTGGAAATGCTTTGCCGTCTGTTAGACGGGTTGCTGAGCTTGGTAGGTGAGCACGAGAAGACGCCTGAAGTACTGGAGAATGCGTTTATTTACTGTGGAATGTGGGCATTTGGAGGAGCGTTGGCCAGTGACAAGGGGACTGATGACCGAGCGGCGTTCTCTACGCATTTCAAAGCCGTTGCGAAATACAAGTTTGCGTCTGCTTCAACTACTAGTGGGTCAGCTTCATACCCAGGAGCTACAGGGGGGGCTGATGTTAATAGTGCGGCGATGTTGGTGAGTGGCAACGCGAATCTCTTTGACTTTTACTATGATATCACGCACAACGAGATGGTCTACTGGGGCGACAAAGTACCAGCGCTTCTTCCCGCGGGAGACATCCCATTCCATGCGCTCGTAGTCCCCACCCTGGAGTCCACTCGTGTGCACTCGATCATTGAATTGCTGCTGCACAAGAGGAATCCAACCATTCTGGTAGGCTCCAGTGGATCAGGCAAGTCGTCGCTGGTTCACGAACACATGAAAGGACTGGAAGATGACATCACTTTCGAGCATGTGAGCATGCACCACTACATGGACGCCCGCGAGCTGCAAGCTCGTCTGGAACAGTACCTGGAGAAAAGGTCGGGTCGTGTGTACGGGCCGCTTTACAACCGCAAGCTTATTTACTTTCTGGACGATCTGAATATACCGTTTGTCGAAGAGTTCGGTACCCAGACAGCTCTTGCACTGTTGCGCCAATACATGGACTACAATTCGTGGTACGATCGTCATGACCTGTCGTCAAAGAAGCAGATCCAAGACGTCCAGTTCCTTGCTTGCATGAACCACAAGGCTGGATCGTTCACGGTTAACCCTCGCCTGCATCGTCATTTCTCAACGCTGTGCATCAGCATGCCGTCGAAGCAAGACCTAACAACGATCTACTCGGCTCTCCTGAATCAGCACCTCACGAACTTCGCTGATAAAATCAAGAAACTCGCGCCTTCCATCATCACTGCAACGATTGATTTGTACGCGGAGGTACGCGCGAACTTCCTTCCAACCGCAACCAAGTTCCACTACGTGTTCAGTATGCGGGAGCTGAGCTCTTTGTTCCAAGGTATCTTCATGGCACGGCCTGAAGCTTATCTAAATAATTCGCTCCAGTTCTGCCGTCTTTGGATTCACGAGTGCTTCCGAGTCTTTAGCGATCGCATGAGCTCTCCTAGTGAGATCCAACGATTTGCCGAGATGGCAGTCGAGCAAACGAAGAAGAACTTTGAAGAGGACCAGGGGGAGATCTTTGCGGCACCACTCATTTGTGTAAACTTCTTGGGTGCTTCATCGTCTGGATCAATGTCGATGGAAGCCGAGTACGGAGGCACGAGTCTCAGTTATGTCCCTATAGTCGAGAAGGCCCAGCTCACAGCTTGCTTGGAGCGAAAGTTGGCTGAGTACAACGAGACGCATCCAGTGATGAGCCTCGTATTGTTTGACCAAGCATTGGAGCATGTGACTCGAATAGTTCGCATTCTGGCAAACCCGCGGGGAAATGCGTTGCTGATTGGCGTTGGTGGTTCAGGAAAGCAGTCACTTTCACGCTTAGCAGCGTTTATATGTGGATATAGTTTGGTATCGCTGACTACAAGTGCTTCCCCGTCCTATGACATGAGTGAGCTCAAAGAAGATCTAAAGGACATTTACCGCAAAGCGGGTGTCCGACCCGCAAAGCCCATCGTACTTCTACTCACGGACGCCCAGATCACTGACAATCGTTTCTTGGTGCCGCTGATGGATGCATTAACGTCGGGTTGCATCGCGGACCTGTTTTCCAGTGAGGAGATGGAGTCGATGACTGGGTCTTTACGTATGGAAGCGAAAGCGCGTGGCATCCCAGATACGAAGGAGCAGCTCCAGGAGTTCTTTTACGAGCGTGTACGAAGCAATATGCACCTGATTTTGGCCTTTTCTCCGGTAGGGGGTGATCTGCGCATTCGATGCAGGAACTTTCCGTCGCTTATCAGCTGCTGCATCATGAACTGGTTCCACTCGTGGCCAAAAGAGGCACTGGTAGACGTGTCGCTCAACTTCCTGCAGGATGTGGAGCTGTCCACGCGTGGGATTCAGGAAAATGTTTGCCATCACATGGCCGAGATGCACATGTCGGTGACAACAGCGTGCACGATGTACGCGAAGAGCTACGGGCGACACAACTACGTGACGCCAACATCATTCTTGGAGCTCATCCGTTTTTACCGATCACTTCTAGAAGCGAAGCGATCGTCGCAGACGCTAAAGATCAAGCGTCTTGATGTGGGTTTAGCAACACTCAAGAAGACGGCGCTCGACGTTGCAGGGCTTCAAGACGAGCTCAGGCTGACAATGAAGAAGGTGGAAGAGCGAAAGAAAGCCACCGATCTGCTGCTGGAGCAGATGGGTAAGCAACGTGGCGATGCTGAGGTAAAACAGCGCCGTGCCGACGAGGAGCGTGCCAAAGCAGCTCAGGCAGCAGAGATTGCTTCTCAAATTGAAGCACAATCTTCCGTCGAGCTGGCCATTGCCAAGCCTGCTCTGGATGCGGCCCAGCAAGCGGTGAATTGCCTGAACAAGGCATCGCTGACAGAGCTGAAGTCAATGGGAAAACCCCCAGCTGGTGTGGAGAAGGTAACCGCAGCAGTTCTCATGATGGTTAAGAAGGAGACGAAGAACTTCAGCTGGGATAACGCCAAGAAGATGATGGCGAAGGTGGATGTCTTCAAGCAATCACTGGAGCAATATGACAAGGAAAATATCCCCCTGGAGGTCGTCGCTCGTGTGGAGCCGCTGATCCAAGAAGACCCGAATTTCAACTACGAAAAGATGAAGAGCAAGTCCGTTGCTGCTGCGAACCTGTGCGTGTGGGTCGTCAACATCATCTCGTTCCACCAAGTCTTCGTGCGCGTCAAACCGCTGATGGATACACTAGAAAAAGCTCGCCAAACAAAGGCAGATGCGGACAGTGAACTGGCTGCGGTGCAAAAATTGGTGGCAGAAGTCGAAGGTCAGCTGAATGCTTTGCAAGCTTCATTCCGGGATGCCACGAATGAGAAGGCTAAGGTGGAGGCTGAAGCGCAAGCATGCCAAGAGCGACTGTCACTAGCGGAGCGGTTAGTGAACGGCCTGGCATCAGAAAATGAGCGATGGAGTCACGAAATTGATGTCCTGCGGGCTGGTGAGAGCGCACTCATCGGCGACTCGCTCCTTGCAGCAGGGTTCGTCAGCTACATCGGCGCGTTCAACGCAAGTTTCCGAGCTCAGCTTTGGAAGAACACGTGGCTGCCAGATATTGTTACCCGAGAAATCCCAATTACTCTTGGAACGCCAGCAGATATGAGTGGCGCCGGCTCGAACGGGGTTGAGACTACTGAAAACGGAGGGGTCACTGATGCTGAAGTATCGTTAGAACCTTCCTCGGCGTCTGCATCGTCGCCATCGAGTGAGAATATGGGCGTCGATCCGCTTGATGTACTCAGTGACAGCAGCGATGTGGCCCAGTGGATGAATGAAGGTTTGCCAGCCGATCGTATCTCAATAGAGAACGGATGCATCATTACGTCGTGTCAGCGATGGCCCCTTCTAGTGGACCCGCAGCTACAAGGAATCATTTGGCTACGCGCTCGTGACTTTCGGCATAAGAAACCCGAAGGTACTGCAGGCCGAGAAGTGCAGGAGGCAACTGGTCAATCTCTGGTAATTCTACAACCTGCTCAAAAGAACTGGACGACTACATTGAAGACTGCGATTACGAATGGACAAAGTGTCATCTTGGAGAACCTAGGCGAGGGAATTGACGCCTCCTTGGAGCCTGTCATCATGCGGCAGATCTACAAGAAGGGACGCAACTGGTTCCTGCAGTTCGCGGCTGAAGAGATCGAAGTGGACCCTCGTTTCCGCTTGTTTTTGCACACGAAGCTGCCGAACCCGCACTACCGGCCGGAAATCTTGGCGTACTGCACACTCATCGACTTCAGCGTAACGGAGAAGGGACTCGAGGACCAATTACTGGCAAACGTGGTGAACTTGGAGCAGTCCGAGTTGGAAACCCAAAAACGTCAACTTCAGCAAGAGTTTAACGGGTATCAGATCCAGCTGCTACAGCTCGAAAACGATCTTCTGGAACGTCTGTCGAATGCTCCGGACGACATTTTATCTGATGTTCCGCTGATTGAAGGCCTGGAAAAGACCAAGCTCACAGCAATTGACGTTGGCATCGCATTGCGGAAAGGAAAAGACGCGGAGCGCGAGATTAATCTTGCTCGAGAGGTCTATCGGCCAGTTGCGAACGAGGCGAGCATGATGTATTTCCTGATGAGTCAGCTATGCAAGGTGAATCACATGTACCGCTACTCACTCGAGTCGTACATGACCTTCTTCTTCGTGGCTTTGGATGGAGTTGCCCCGTCGTCTACCGCGACTACCACGGCCAACAATGCTGATGGAACTCACGGTGCTGCTACTGCTCATGATCGGGTGGGTATATTGAAGGAGGCACTGCGGTGGACGATCTTCTCGATGGTAACAAGAGGCCTCTTCGAAGACCACAAGCTCCTGTTCCTGACTCAACTGGTATTCCTCTTGCTTCGTCGTGGAGTTATCGGCGCCAACAGTGGCTACGAGCCCCAATTTGCGCGCTTTTTGTTGCAAGGGTCGAAGATTGTGGGCCCGGAGAATAACATCTCGTGGCTAAGCGAGTCTCAGTGGCAATCGTTGCAGGCTCTGATCACTTTGGCTCCCTTTGAGCGGTTCGTGTCGGATCTTGAGGAGTCTGAACCTCGGTTCCGTGAATGGTACAACTCGACTAGCCCCGAGCTGGAAAAGCTTCCGCTAGACTGGCGTGATCTGGACAAGTCAGCACCATTCTTGAAGCTGTTAGCTGTAAAATGTCTTCGACCAGATCGACTGACCCAAGCGGTCAGCAATTTCATCGTGCAGACTCTTCCCAACGGTAGTCAGTTCCTTAACTGCGACAGTCAGCTCAACAGCTTTGCTATCCTGAAAAGCGCGTTCAAGGAGAGCTCTCCGTGGACGCCGATGTACTTCATCTTGTCTCCAGGCTCAGATGTCGTGGCTGATGTGGATAAGTTGGCCGTGCAGGACCAAGAGCGAATCAAAGGTGTGGACTACCACAACATTGCGCTGGGTCAAGGCCAAGAGCAGGTTGCCATGAAGACGCTGCAGATGTCGGTGGAGAATGGTCACTGGGTCATTCTCAACAACGTACATTTGATGCCCAAATGGATGCTGGAACTCGACAAGTGGTTAGAGCAGTTGGCGAAGGCAAGTAAGACTGCCTCATATGCCACGCTTCGCAGCAACCTATCGAGTAGCAAGGATATCATTCGAATGGGGACAAGTCGGTCACTGTCGCTGTTACCACCCGCTGGAGTAGCGAATGCAGGAAATGGAGGCATCGGGACGCTGCACCCGAACTTCCGTTTGTTCGTTACGAGTGATCCGTCGACGACCGTCCCTATTGGTGTCTTGGAGAGATCCATCAAGCTCACGAACGAGCCGCCTACAGGACTACGAGCAAACGTCAAGCGTGCACTCTGCTGCTTCCCCAAGAATGTTGTGGACGAGATCGAGCCGCGTACACGTTGCATCTTGTTTGCGCTGTGCTACTTCCACTCGCTCATGCTGGAGCGCAAAAAGTTTGGACCGCAGGGTTTTAACATGCTATACCCGTTTGCTGCCAGCGACTTACTCGCAAGTAGCACAGTGTTGCGAAACTACATGGACAATGCCCCCGTGCGTGTGCCGTGGCCGGATCTGCGGTATTTGTTTGGTGAGATCATGTACGGTGGCCACATCGTGAACGAGCTTGATCGACTTGTGGCTGCTACGTATCTGCAGTACTTCCTTCGTGACGACCTACTGGAAGAGCTGTCGATGCTTCCGTTCGGTGACGATGCGAGTGGAGGGGGCGGTGGTGGCGGTGGAAGTAGTGGGCAAGATGGTGGGAGTGGTGCTGGAGGTGCTGGAGGCGGTGACGGAGGAGATGGTCCCAGTGGAGGAGGACAGCCACGCCGAGAGTTCTTGGCGCCTAAACTTTCAGCGGGCTTTGATCGCATTCTAGAGCACGTGCACACGTCGCTGCTGAACGAAACTCCGACTGCATTTGGTTTGCATCCGAATGCCGAGGTCGCATTCCGAACTGAGAACGGCCAGAGGCTGTTGCAGTCCATGCTTTTGCTTACCACAAAGGAAGAAGATGCACAAGAGAACGACAGTGATGATGACGAAGTAGGCGCCTCGGGGCTTGGTGGTGGCTCAGGTGGTAAAGAGACTGGCGACGCGGTTCAATTGGCAGCCGAGGGAGTGTTGCAGGATGTTCTTGAGAACTATCGTGACTTCCGCTTTGATATCCAGGAGCTCTTCTTCAAAGGGTCATCCGACTCAGGCTCGCATGACGGTGCCCCACGGCGGGGTAAGGGTGGCCGACTCTTTTCGTCTGTGACGGCACCGGAGGCTGATGACATGGATCCCTACCAGACGGTGCTGCTTCAAGAGTGCCAGCGCATGAACTATTTGCTGGAGACCATGACCGATTCGCTTTCCGACCTGGAGCTGGCGTTCCGTGGCGACGTCCCGCTCACCGAAGTCATGGAAAAGCTCCAAACGTTCTTGTACTACGAGCGTGTGCCGGACAACTGGTTGGCTGCAGCCTGCCCGTCACGTCGATCACTTGCGCCGTGGTTGGCAAACCTGCAGCAACGCATCGCACAGCTCCAGGAGTGGGTCGGATCAGCGCCGGAGCTGCCGTTGGTGCTTTGGTTGCCAGGACTCTTCAACCCTCAAGCTTTCCTCACAGCTGTACTTCAGACGGCAGCACGCAAACACAATGCGGAGCTGGACTCGCTCCGGATTACGGCCGATGTGACGAAGCGCACCATCGACACAGTCGACGCTCCGGCACGTGACGGTCAGTTCGTCCATGGCTTGTATCTCGAAGGTGCTCGCTGGGACTTTGGTAACGGCGTACTGGAGACAAGTCTACCCAGAGAAATGTACGTGTCGATGCCAGTCCTAACATGCCGGGCTGTCGTGAACACTGCGAATAAAGACACGTCGGGTAGTTCAGGCGGTGGCGGCGGTGGCAAAGCTGGAGCTGCCACGAGTGGCAACGTGTTCGAGTGCCCTGTGTACCGGACTCAGCAGCGTGGGCCGACTTTGATTTTCATGTCACCCCTCCGGACGAAGGTGCCGCCAGCGAAGTGGGTACTCGCAGGCGTGGCAATGCTCATGGAGGTTGTTTGATGCGCAGCCTATTAGTTCGTAACACGATTGATCGTGGCCTTGCACCATCCATTCCCACTACGGTAGCGGGTACACTAACCCATCGTCAAAGCCCAGGATGAACCATTATTTGCTCGCTCTTCTTGCTTCTCACTTGTCGATTGTCCCTCTTGTACTCAAGAACCCAAGAACGCTCTGAGCCATGCATGTCATTGTGGATTCTTCTCGTGACCGTGGTCGCTCTCCTTTCAAGCGTGGACGCGGTTCCAAGCGCCTTTGTCGAAGAACTCGAAGTTGGTCTCGTGGGATTCCACTTACTGGACGAAGATGGCACTACGCGCCAAGCTTCGAAAGTTGTTGGGCAACTACTTGAATCGCATGTACATGGACTTGTTCAAAATGGGAGCCACGCCCGACGACCTTCTGATGATGGCCAAACGAAACCCAGCAAAATATCAGGGAGCCTACAAAGGATGCAACGTTAAAGATTCTTTGAATAAATAGTTCGTTCAGAGCTACTGGCCCGCTTAAAACACAAAACGGTACTGGAGAAAGCTTACACAGGCTACAAACCTTCAAGCTGGAAGTTGCGATTCACTGCTATCATGCGTTAGAAACTTGAATAGACTTCGCCAATCGGACGTCGTTATCTCCTCATCGTCATGAGTGCGTTTGTAGCCAGGGGGTTGCTAGCCGAACTAGCATTCGAGGTGTCACAGCCTCCGCTCTGCATCGTTGGAGCCCCTGGGTAGCTACAAGATTGCCGCCGCGAGGTGTCCCTGGATTGCTGGAGCTCCACTCCGCTGGTCCTGTCTGGAACAAAGTCAAATGACACTTGTCGAGGTTGGGATGCCAGCGCACGCTGAACACGGATGGTCTTCCGACGAGGGCGCCCTGCGAGCCGCTTCACAGACGCGTCCTGTCCCTGCTGATGAAGTGGAATCACTGGCCTTCGCCTAGGCTCGTGATTTTCCTTCGAGGCACGGGGCTTGCCGTGACAAACGGATTGGTGCTTCGGGATCCGATCTTGAGAGAAAGCCCGCTCACAGATCTTGCACCGAACGCGTCCGTCTGGTTCGGGGAGGTTCAGCTCCATCGGAGTACGTTGAGCCAGATTGCTGCGCTGCCTATTGTGGAACTCGGAGGTGTTCTTGTCCACAGGGTTTCCAGTGCATGATGCGGTGTGAGAGTGGAAATCGCACGCTCTGTAAGGAAAGCAGAACGTTTAGTATCAGCTAGACAGATCGTCCCCAACAAAACAGGAGCCTACGTACCGAACACCCAACTTGCACTTCTCGCAAGTGACCAGCACGAACGCGTTGCGCTGGAAACAAGTCTTCTGATGAATGGGCAACGACGCAGCGAAGTACTGACCGTGACAAGCAAGGCATCCAATTGATACCGGAGGGGCTGCGCGTTGTCTCGTGCTTTCCCCGGGCGTCAGCAGCTTCATGAGATCAGTAGACTATCAACGTGCAATGGTTAGCAATAGCAGACCATGTCGACTCCAGCGAGGAAAAGGCTCAGCCTCGCCGTATTTTTAGGAGTCTACACGGGTACACTCAGATAAGGCTGCAAAAAGAACTCGTTCTTAGCGGACGTGTTAGATCTGTTGTCTTGCATTTAGCGTTGAGGTTGTGTGCACAGCTCACCTTCCAGGATTGTAACCTGTTTCAGCTCCGGCTTAGTCGGAATCGGACGAGTCGCTGCTGCTGTCACTGGAATCTGAATCCGAGTCGGAGTCCGAACCCGAAGAGCTGTCACTGCCACTGCTGCTATCACTCGAGTCGGAGTCCGAGTCGCTGCTACTGTCAGCCGCAGCCTTTGCCTGCTCCATGATCATCTTTGGTGCGTTCTTCAGATACTCGCGCAAGTCTGTCGTGAGTCCGCCAAGACCGATAGAGGTGAAGAAATTGATAGCGAAGCGAGTGTTGCGCGGGTTGTCCCTTGGGAATAGACCGACAAACGTAGGCTGCATGATCTCGTCCAGGAACCGCTCCTTCAGCGTCTTCATGCCGAGGTGCTCCGAAAGCTCCTGGCACAAAATCTTGATGAAAATACGGCTGGACGACGTGGTCTCCTCCTCGTTCAGGTGGATGTACTCGAACACTGTCCACGGCAGCGCGTCTGTGAAAAGCAGGTGAGCGAAGAGCTTCGCCACGTTGCGTAGTTTGTTGGTCTCGAGGCGATGAATCAACGAGTACTGCTCGGCAAAGCATTCGTCGAAAGCATCCTGGTACTCGCGCTTGATCAGGCAGAACCGCTCGCTCAGGAGGCCATAATAGCGCAGATACGTTCGCTCCTGACTACAACACTCGATGAGCATCGAGCAGATCTCTTTTTCCTGGCCGGGGCGAATGTTGAGCTTCATCAGCTTGTGCGCGCACTCCTCGTGTGTGATACTGGACATGATCGTCAAGTAGATCGTACGGCGTAGGTTCACCAGGTCCTGCTCTGTAAAGTCCTGGATCGCCATGTTGTCGTCAGCGGGCACTGGCTGCTGCGACTCGTCTTCCTCAGCGTCCTTGTCCCCCTCGTCGTCGTCGTCGCTGCCGCTGGAAGAGTCCGAGTCCGATTCGCCCAGGATCTCCTTTTTAATCGCAGCCCACATCTGCTCGTTCTTCTCGTAGTCTGGGTCGAAGCGGAAGACGTCGAGCTTGTCTTCGCAGTCGATCTTCTCTTCCAGCGTCGACTCGTGCGTGATCTGGTCTCCGGACTCGACAAGATCCAGCTGCTCGTGCACGGCCGGGTAGTCTGCGAATCCGCCCTTGCGGATGGCGAACAGCCCTTCAATCGTGTACTGCACGCGCTTGTCAATCTCGCCTTCGTGCAGAATGCCTCGGAAGCGCTCAAAGATCGCGCGCAGCCCTTCTGGGCACAACTCGGCCAAGATCTGCCCGCACTCCTTGGTGAAGTTCACCGCGACCTCCACCGAGTCGTCCGTCGGGTTGGCCAGCAGCAGCGTCAGCACCTCCAGCGCCAGCAGCTCGTGCACGACCTGCTGGTTCACGAGGTGGGCGATGAACCTCACGAGCGCGATGGCCACGACCTTGTCCCCCCTCTTGAAGGCTCGGCGGAAGCGGTAGACCACTCGCTTGACCAGCAGCTCGCCGTTCTCGGGCATCTTGGTGTTGAGCACGGCCACCAAGGCCGCGTAGATGTGCGTGAAGCCGGGGGACGCCAGCTGCGCCTTCATGACGGCCCTGGCCAGCAGGCCGCGCGCCCGCACCAGGTTCTCCTGGAAGAGCTCGGGCAGGATGTTGCTCAGGTTGGCCACGTTCACCTTGTTGATGAGTCCGTTGAGACTCTTGCGAAGCGCGTCCCACGTGCGGCGCTGCGTCTCCTCGGAGCACGGGCCGAGGCCCTCCGCCTCCTGCTGCTGCCGCAGCTGCGCCAGCTTGAAGGGCGGCATGTAGACGCCGCCCGTGCGTCCGCTGCTGCGCGCGTCCACCAGGAGCGCCCTCTTGCGCGCGGGTGGCGGGTTGGGGTCCTCCTTCTGCGCGTCCGGCTTCGGCTGGCGGCGCGGCGGCGTGGCGGCGCCCGCGGTGTCATCCTTTGGCCGGCGCGGGGGCGTTTGGGCGTCCTCGGAGCGGGATTTGCGGCGCGACTTCTTGCGCGGCGGCGGCGACGCACTGCGAGAGCGGGAGCAGAAGGAGGCGGAGGACGACGTGGACGCGCTGCGTGCTCGGCGGCGGCTGCGGTGGCGGCGTCTGGAGCGCGAGCGCGAGCGCGACGGGCTGCGAACCATGGCGACGTGCGTGGCGGCTGTGGCGCGGATTTCCAAGTGCCGCGGGATTGGATAAAAATCAGCTCCATGGATTTGTGTACAAATCACAGCCATACTGTCTTAATACAACCCTCCAAATCTTTTTTTTTCCAGCAGCAATCTCGAAGCGCAGTCGAGTCACAAGAAAGTTAAAGACACACCAATGCGGGTCCTCAACCGTGTACAGCACTGCCAACTCAGCGTCGACACTCGGCAACCAACAAAATGCAAGTATTGACGATCGCGTAGGGAGTTCCACGCAAGAAAGAAAACTGTAATACGAATCGTTCCCGCCTTCATGTGGAGTCCAGGCACTTCTCCTCAACTCCGTCCTTGAGGAGTCTTACGGCGGACTCCGGGGCAATAGGTTGGCTGCTGCTCCGGCGTCGGTCGTACGATCTGCAGCTTTAAAGCCCGTGCCCCTCATTACAGGAAGCACATGGCTGTCGCGAGCCCTATGGACAGTGTGGCGTGCAGCCCCGACGCGTATCCGTCGACGCCTGATAAGGTTCTTACTGTTCAACAGTAACACCGAGAGAAACCACGATTCGTACTCTAGCTAGACAGCGGAGCAGAAGACACCTACGTAGGCGAGTATTGATGGAAGTCCAGCAACGATCTGGACAGCCATGACACTCACGATTCCCACAACTCGGACGCGTCGCCGTCCGGCAAGGTCACACTGACACCAGTCGCGACAATCATGATGCACTCTCGACGAAGCCTAAGAAGGGTGGTAACGTTGACGACAGGAACACTGATTCATTCATTTGGTACCGATACAAAACGGGCAAGGAATCAATCCCAGCACAACTATCAGAACAAGCTGGACAAGAATGGCCGCTATGGCAAATCTGGCATCCACATGGACGACAAAGCTACGACTCCGCCTACAAACTCCCGTTCGCTAGTTTGTGCTCGAGCTATGGGCCAAATTACGATGACAATCGCAGTGGACAGAGGCCAATAGTGAGGCGAGCGCGACCTCCTTCCAAAACTGCTGCAACACCTGCTGGGCGTCCGCATTGTGCAAGGGCTTTGGCTACACCAGCAGCTCGAACAAGTGCTAACCTCACGTCCAACATCGTCAGCACCAAGGTGTCTACGCCACGGGCAACTTCAGCTGATCAAGACAAGGCGAAAAGGCGCGAGCGGGGGTCCCAATTTGTTCACCAGTTCGAACGCTGCATGCATTCATGTGCCAACGTGTATGTCTGGTGGCAATCATACACTACGAGCAAAGTGTCAATACAGATAATACGTGAAGATCGTTGGGCTTTTCATCGTCAACCCAGCGACTCGACATCTTGCACGAAAGTGGATGTCAGGCGGTACCGTAGGACTTACGCCACTCCTTCCATCGCTCCTCACTCTGACGAAGGTAGCGGACTCAACGTCAGCGTGAGTGTGGTCGACGGCATCCGGTCCCAGTGACAGTACTAACGAAACCTTACGTCAACCAAAAATGTCCACGCAATCCTCATATTGGAACGAATTAGCGTCATATCAAACACCATGTAGCTCTAGTGCCCCATGGCGCAGGGCATAGCTGGACTGCGGCATTGAAACAGAGCCTGCCTGGGACGACTCGCAGAGGGCATACATTGCTAAATACTCCGCTTTCGTCTCCTCCGGGCGTCAACAGTGCACATAACACCGTCGTCTTGTTGACGCCCCTCTCTATGTGCATATCCTGTTTATCGCGTTAAACAGGTAAAGGAGTCCGGCAGGATCACCTTGATCAGCTGTAGCCCTGTTGGCCCTGTCCAGTATCAGCGTTGAAAGGGCCGCTCAGTATGGCCAACCGCAGCTTCAACCTCAAAGGCGGCGCTGGACTGCTCCCACCTTTGCTCCCACCCAAGCAGCCAGCAAACGACGGACAGCGAGACGGCACCTCGCCCAGACGTCTCGCCTCCCTCTTCACGCGGAAGCGCGAGACCCCGCGGCTTGTGGACACGCAGTCCGATCTCTTGTCGGTTCTCATTCCCCTCACCAAACTCATCGCAGTTTCCAAGGCCGCGATGTCGCCTCCGAGTGCCGACGCTGCACCAACAGCTCTGAGTCCTGCAGAAGCGAAGCCCAAGCGCAAGAAACGCATTCGACCCAAGACCGAGCGGCGACGGCAGCAGTGCAGGAACAATCAAGCCCGGTATCGAGACAGACAGCGAGGGTACATTCGCGAGATCGAGGAGAGCGTCGTTGACCTCCAGGAGGAGATCCAGAAGCTCAATAAAGAGCGACAAACGTTGTGCTACGGCATCCAGACCAAGAACAATCCCTGGAACGTCGTGGTCGAGTATTTCTGTCTCCTTCGCTACGGGTTCCTCATGTCAATGTGGGAAACTGAACCGAGCGGCGTGTTACCCACTGCTGGTCTGAACGACCAAGAGTATTTCCTACGAGCGGTCATGGCTTCCGACGTGGCGTTTGGAGAGCTGTCCGGGGTTGACCTGCTCATTGACCAGTGGCGACTCTACTCGTCGTGTTTTGGACACCTCCATCTTCAGCTGAATCGGATGGAACAGCATCCCCTCGGAGCGATGCTAGCGTCGGCCAAGCTGAGTCTTACTATCACCGAGGCGACACTGCGTTACGTGTTCCCGCACCTCCTGGATCAAGCGAAGGCTGGTGCTGACAATGACGAAGATCATGGCGAGCAAGCAGCGATCAATTCGCCATTGTGCTATCAGCTTCTCGGCCAGCGACTTGACTGCCGATGTTCCGTGCGGTTCTCATGGGACAAATCGACTGGACGCGTGACAAGTCTGGCGTGCACGATGGACTTACTGACGCTGCTATTGCGGGTACTGGGAAACCTCGAGGATGTTAGTTACGTACTTGAGCACGCGCTCATGACACCGGATTATTTGATCGGCGAGATGCCGATGAGTGCAGGCGAACTCTCCAGGTGAAATTCGATAAGAAATCGGCAACAGCATGCAATAGCAAAGGCAAGTTCTTCATGCATTTCTTCCTTACGAACCTAAAGCCGATCTAGGTGGAGGTTTCTCAGCCAGCTTGCATTCGAGCCGTCAAGAGCCCAAGCAACATCCTCGCCCACGTTGCTCAGCACATTTTCAGTGACGGTTATACCTGTTGTAACGGTGGAGATGACAGAGTTCCCAAGCGATGAAGCTGGAGCGGCAGGTCGTCGTGGTGAAGCGAGAAACAACCGCCAGTTCTCCACTAAAGCGTTAAGCTCCTCTTTAACTGAAATTAACTGAAATTTTACTAACGCCGTGCTTACACACGGTGAAGCTCTGGATTTCAAAGTCGGAGCACAGACAGAAGCATTAAAAATCATGGGCCGGGCCCAACCAAAGCGCGGTGCGGGCCACAGCGCACAAAAGGGTCCCTTGGACACGACAAGGGCAGCGAACAGGTCCCGGAGGAGATGTTCGAGGTCTACGACAAGATGCCGGTGGGGACGATGA
>KQ473634.1:0-33124 GCA_001314425.1 Phytophthora pluvialis | reverse complement strand
CCAGCGCCAACGACTGAGGAGCCCACGCCAGCCCCAACAACGGAGACGCCAACTACGCCAGCGCCAACAACGGAGGAGCCCACGCCAGCTCCAGCTACGCCAGCCCCAACTACTGTGAAGCCAACTCCCACACCGACCACAAAGAAGCCGACGCCGAGCCCGAAGACTCCCAAGCCGACTCCTAGTCCTAAGACTCCCAAGCCTACACCGTCTCCAAAGACTCCCAAACCGACGCCTACACCGAAGACTACAAAGCCTCCGTACAACCAGGGCAACCAAGGGCAGTACGAGCAATCTGCGCAGACTACAACCGTCAATTCGAGCGGGGAGGGCGTTGAGCCGGTGTCGCTCACTGCAGCAGAGAGCACTGACCAGATTTCGCTGGCGAGTTCTCCGAGCGGTGGCAAGTCAACGGGATCGGAAGCAGCATGGATTTCAGCCATCGCCTGCATCGTTGCAGTCGCAGGGATCGCCGGGGTCGCTTTGTACGCGCGGAAGAGGCACCGCACTCCCGAGCGCAGTGCCAGCCTCAACGAGTACGGCATGCACCCGATCGAGACGCCTCCGTGGCCGAGGACGGATTAACCAGTCTGCAAGCGGAACGACTCTTTTGTGGGTGTACGAAGCAACTAGCAGCGCCGAACGCAAGGCAGCAAGTAGAACACTACGCGTATTGAATGTCAACCTGCACTCTCAACATCAACTCGGACAGGCATCGTTGAAGTTGATACCGGTTTCACCCTGTTCGAAACCGGTACTGCCCCCTCCGTCCTTTAGATCCAAAGCCGAGCAGAGAGGAGACGTTGTCTCCGCCCGTGCCTCCTACCGCCCACAGAGCGCCCCAGTCGCCATGAAGCCCCGCATCGTGTTGCGCTTATCCCCTTTACTGCTGCTGTTGTCTGCTGCGCTCCATCTCAGTGCCGTCGTCTCTGCAGCAGGCGTCGAAAATGCCCGAAAAGTGGGGAATGCGCATCCGACGCATTGGGAGCGGGGCTCCCGCGCGGCCCCCGAGCTGGTGCTGGCGCTGCGCGTGGCTCTCAATCCGCGAAAGAGTGATGGTCAATTGGGGGAACTGGTTGCAGCGGTGACGGACCCCGTGTCGCCGCTCTACGGGCAGCACTTGACGACGCCCGAGCAGCTCCAGAAGCACTTTAAACCACCTGCTTCCAGTCTCCGGAGCTTCCTGCGGGTAGTGCAAGACGCCCAAGTGCTGCGGCTTGAGCCTGTTGACGCCGTCCAGGATTTCTGGCACTTGGAGATCTCTGCAGCCACGGCGGAGCGCCTTTTCAGCACCAAGATGTTCCACTACGCGCACAGACAACGTGCCGGTCTGTCGGTGGTGCGTCCTGAGGAGAGCTACAGCATCCCAAAAGAGCTGGACCGAGTGATGGCCTATGTGGACGGACTGGAGAGTTTCCCCACGGAAATGCAGGCTAGATTCATGCAGGGAGGAGTCACGGACGACAAGGACCCGTTAGCGGTCAAACAGCAGTTCTCGGGTGATTTCAGAGTCAGCTCGAAGGGAGCGACGCCGGCAGTGATTCGGGAGCAGTATGATATCCCGGAGAAGATCCCAGTCAATTATTCCAGGGGGCTTCCTGACGAGAGCGCCCCGACGGATCAGGTGGACCGCAACAAGCTCGTGGTGGGCACCTTCTTGCACGAGTTCTACAACGAGCAGGATCTGTACCAGTTCCTGCACACAATCGACGGCCAACACCAAACGATCAAGCTGCCAAAGACCACTGGACAATGCACGTCGACGTACGGTCCTACTGGTGAGGCCTCCTTGGATGTCCAGGTGACTGCATCTCTGACAGGCCACGGAACTGGCGATGCCTCGGGTATCGAGATGTTGTGCTACACACAGCTTCGAGACCCGACACGCGACTACGCAGCGGACAACCAGGAGCCGTTCCTTACGTTTTTGCAAGATGTGAACGCAATGCAGCCCCCTCCTGCAGTTGTGTCCATCAGCTATACAGACGACGAGTGTAGCGTGCCGATTTCATACGCGGAAGCTGTGAATCGGGAGCTGATGAAGGCGGCTCTTCGGGGAATTTCCATCCTGGTCTCAGCTGGCGATGCTGGTGTGCGAGGAAGCCACCTCGCAGAAGGTTTCTGCCGCGTACCAGCCTGCTCCAAGTTCATGTCGATGTTTCCGGCTTCGTCTCCGTACGTCACAGCAGTTGGAGCTACGACCATTACCACGGGCTCCGCTCGAGACGGCACTGGTAAGTGGAAGGAGGCCGTGACGTCCACTTCGGAAGTGCGTGCCCTCATTACATCGGGCGGAGGCTTCAGCGATCTTTACGACATGCCCGAGTACCAGCGCAAAGCGGTGTCTCCCTACTTGGACTTTGCCAGCTCGAGTGGACTCTCTCCGTTCTTCCGAAGTACTGGACGAGCGATGCCGGATGTGGCAGCTGTGGGTCATGCCTTTCCTGTTGTTGTTAACGGCGAGGTGGGCGCGACGGACGGCACGTCCGTGTCTGCTCCCGTGCTCGCCTCCATGATAACGCTTCTGAACCGTGCTCTACCGGATCTGCCGCCGCTAGGTTTCCTGAACCCCCTACTCTATCGGTTGTACGACGTGTGCCCACAAGTGTTTGCCGACATCACACAAGGCAACATCTCGTGCGGTTCCAAGGGGATGAAATGCTGCAAGAAAGGCCATGTCGCTACAACAGGATGGGACGCAGCCTCGGGACTAGGGACGCTCCGCTTCTCGACGTTGCTAAGCGACCTCCCTCGTTGTCTGGCACGTATGAGTGCGTCCAACGATTTCGCAGCAGTGGAGCAATTGTCTACCATATTGTTGGACGAAGAGGAAAATGACGAAGACGCAACAATCCAAGTGAAGAGCTGGACATCCGTTGAGCAGCGGGCCACTCAATTCCTGGGTGTTGTCGGTCTGATCGGTGCCATGAGTCTGGTTGCTGTACTGGTGGCTTTGCGCGAGCGACTCTTCTTGGACTCTGGCGATTCTCAGCGAGCAGGCTCCAGGCGATATGGTTCTTGCGCTGCACACGACTCAGCCCGCGAATATTTGCTTTCTCGTTAGGCAAAGCAAGAATGAAGGAGCAAAATGTGTGAAGCGCTTGAAAGGCCATTATTTTGCTACGAGTCTGAGTCAACAAACGATCTGGCTAGTGATCTCACTCGCTGTCCTCGCCCACCTCGATTGCTTCTTCAATCTCCTCGTCCTCGTCGTGCTGCTTCGCCTTCAGCTCCTTCGCGTCATGGTGCTGCTCGTGATGCGACTCTTTTGCTTCAGACGCTTCCTCGTCAACAAGATGGAGCTGCCGAAGCCACGTAGCACATCGCCGCACAGAGCGCTCAGTGCTCGTGGCATTGTGGAGCTGCAGCCACGATGAATCGAGAAGCTCCTTAACTGAAGCACGCTCGGAAGGCTGAACGACCAGGCAGAAGTCAGTCTTTGGAGTTGGCTAGGACACATCTACGTGCAAATAGACATCTTCGCACCTTTTTCCTCAGACACCGCCCGATAAAGTCGTGGAATTCAGGGGTGAACGGCTCGCCGTTCGAATTAACCTCCGGTAAGCCAGGTTCTGGACTTTCGACAATACTCTGGACCATCTGCACAGTGAAAACGAGTCGGGAATGTAAGTCTTGCTCTAGGAGAAACACATGAGCGCAGAATTGCAGAGCTCACGTCGATGTAGCTCCGTGCGTTCGTGTATGGGAACATTTGAGTCGCACACTCGATGAGCACAAGACCGAGGCTCCAGACGTCGGACTTGTAGCTGAGCGGTGACACGAGATACTTTGGTGAGTTAATCGACACCAGTGAATGAAAGTAACGCAGCAACTTACTCGTAAGGTTCGTTCTGTACACGCTCCGGTGCCATGTACTTGAAGGTGCCAACGAATGTCTGTGCCATGCTGGTGGACGAGCACAGCTCACGGGCAAGGCCGAAATCCGTGAGCTTCACAGATCCGTCCTGCTGAACGAGTATGTTTTGAGGCTTGATGTCGCGATGAACGTGGCGCACGCGCTTGAGATGTGCGAGCCCCGTCAGCACCTGCATGGCGACCGCAGCAACTACTCGCTCAGGGACGACATCGTCCCCCTTAGGCAACTTTGCCAGCAGTTGATCCAGTGACCCCAACTCGCAGAACTCGAGCACGATACTTAGTGCGTGGTCCTGGAAGTAAGCGCCGTAAAACCCCACGAGGTGTTCGCTGTCGATGCCATACAGCGTGCGGATCTCGGTAAGTAGCTGATCACGCCTTGGCTTGTCGAACACATTGGTCACCACTTTGACTGCGTACAGAGCGTTCGAGTCGCAGTGCCGAGCTTTGAACACTTGTCCGGAGCTGCCCCTCCCGATCATGCTGCAGGTCTCCAGTTTGTCCAGTGCGACGAGCTTTCGTGCGGACTGTGACACCTCAACACACTCGCCACCTTCCACTTCGTCCTCGTTGTGTCCGGGTTTGTCGTCCGCGAAAGTGACACCCGATCTGTTGATGCGGAGGCCAGCTTTGTGCAGAGTCGTCTCCCCGATATCGCACGAAGCCTCGAACTTGTCGTCGTCGTCGTCTCCGCGGTGCTTGCAGTCAAAGTCTCGGTCGATCGCCACAACAGTCAGAGCTGGCCTTGATTTCATGGGTTTGTAGGGGGCTGTCAAGTCTCTGAAGTGCTGTGCAATGGTCGACTCGAAGGACGGATGAACACCGAAGGCTAAGTGTGTTTCGGGTTCTGGTCTGGTCTTCAAAAATAAAGCATAAAAGCACAGTCTCTTACTGATTGTTAGCTGCTGGGTGAGCGCTCGAAACGTGATCTTATCTTCGCGTCATGCAGCTCTCGTACGTCGGAATCATGTACTTCATGTTGACGAAGGCGTCCGGACCGCCGTGTTTCTCGAGAATGTTGAGCGTCTCGAGGATGAGGTCGCCCACGTTCTCCTGTCGTCGCTGAGCATAGTCGATGGAGTCGCCGCAATTCACTCGCTTCGTGATGAAGAGGTTGAACATGGACAGCAACTGCCGATAGTACGGCACCAGGGCCTCACCGGTGTACGGACAGCAGAGCACGAGCCGCTGCAGCACCTTCATCTGTAAACAGAGCACGGTCTGGTTGCGGGTCATGAGGTTTGCCTTCATGGGCGGAATCAACTGCGGCAGACACGGCAACACTCGACTGCCCCCCTTTTCCAGCATGTCTAAGGTGCCGTTGAGCGCCAAGAAGTGGTAGGGCTCCTCTAGCTCGCGTAAGCCCTCCATGAACACCGGGAGGTAGTGGGGGAAGTCGAGTAGTGACAGATCCACCTGCCACTGCAGCTTTCGCACAGCCCCGGCAAAGTTCACGCGCACAGGAAGGTCGCCGCGGTCGTCTGCAAACAATGAACGAAGCGAACGAGTTAGTCTTCACCCAAACCGGTCAAGTTTCCTGGCAAATCCGCACGTACAGAAGTAGCGGAAGCGCGTGGGCTCCACTTTTCGGGCCTTGAACGCTCCTGCCGTGTGCGGTCGTATAATGGGCGGAGGCAGCACCTTGACAGCAGCTAATGACCCTGGCCGTACGCTGATCGCCAGCGCTGCCTGACTTGTCGACGCTGAAAGCTCCCCACCACCGGACCTGGCAAGTTTTGCCATTTGCCGCACGTGATGGACCGACTGCGGGTGCGTACGCCGAGTGGGGTTGGCTGACTGGATGGTCCTTGCGTTCGTCCTAGCGATGGGCATGGAGGTGCTGCCGCTGCTGGCCTGCAACATCCGAAGCTCCGACACCAGCGAGCTACCAGTGCTCGCCATGGTGGTGATTGTTGGATCTTTCTGGGTCTTCAACTAGATGGAAATGGCCGCGGAGGTGCGGGAGCAAATCTTGACGAAGAAGGCCACCAACGTGCCTCGATATCTTATCTGTGTGAGCGTGGGGAAGCATCAAGGAACAGCAAGTGCTCGCTGGAAGACGCTAACAAGCTAAAAATGCAGAGGTTTTAAAGAAGGCAAAGTTGGCTTCCGATGTTTAAGGCTTGGAATAGCATTCATCCACAACGGTGAACACGTTGAAGTTTGCGACAGCCTGAATGCCGAGACGTGCACAAGAGCCCCCCCCCATGACACAAGGTAAGTCCGGTGCTAGATCGACATTGTAGGGATGCATCGAGAAGGGGGATTGACCATCACAAAGCGTTGACAATTTCCATTTAGCGATATTTATCCATCCCAATGGCGACCGTCGATCAACGTCTCGCTAACTTGCTCTGCTGAGATCAGGTCCAGGACCTCGTAGAACACCGACGTCGGGTACACGAAGCCCAGCCGCGAGATCGCCTGCAGGCGCTTCGCAATGTACCTACGCTTCGCATCCATGCTTACTAGCGTCTCCGTCATGCGCTCCGTGTTCTCCGGCGCACACTCCATCTCGAACTTCGTCACGAAGTACTCCAGCAGTTGCTCGGGTTGCACAGCACCAGCGACTTGAGGCGCAGGTTGGCCGCCTGGGCCTTCTCCAGCATTACTGCGCAGGGATCAGTACCTGCTCATCGGGCTTGGTGATCGTCAGCAGAGCCTGGTACACCATTTGCTTCACGCCGTTGACACCACGATTTCCGTCAGCGCTTCCTCTTCGCCTTCATCTTCAGCACTTACGGGTCGTATTTCAGGCCCTGGCACGTCCGCCGTACCCTTCACCTCACTGTATTTCACCTTGTCCTTCTCCATGGTCGCCATGCCAGCCTTCAGCACGTGCTCCGCGGGGGTGAAGCCGGGCTCACCCACACAGCGACCACACCACACCTGCTTGCCCTCGGCCTCCAGCTGCTTGGCCATGCCGTAGATCACCCTCGTCTTGGACGCAGCGATCTTGCCCTTGCACGCGTCTTCGACAAGGCGGACAAGGTTCTTGAAACCACGCGTGTCGAGCAAGATGCCGATGTTCAAGCGCACGGGCTTGTGCTCCTGCGGCGCAATCACGGGCAAGGCAGCCTGGTAGGCGCCGACAGCCTCCAGCGTCTCCCAGCAGCTTTCGCTTGGCCGGGTACGATCCCAAGACACGCACGAACTTGCAGAACTCGCGCAAGTGACGCAGCGCATTGATGACGTTCTCGTCCGTCTGGTGTCCGATGAGGTCCACGTAGAACAGGTAGCTGTACTCGAGCGAGTGCTGGTACTGCTGCTCGGCAGTGAGCCCCACGGCCTGCTCTCGGTCTTGGACATGTCGATGTCACGCAGCGAGAAGGCAGGGAGATCCCTGTGCCGCTGGCCCTACTCGTTGAAGGAGAAGACCGGCGACGTCTTGAACTCCGCGTCCGCCTAGGCGTCGAGGCCCAAGTCCTCCTGCCTGCTCAGCAGCAGGAAGCGGGTGAAGTTGCCCGCGTCGTTTTCAATGTTGCGCTGCAGCCACTGGCTGTCAGCCAGCATTGTGGCGCTGCCCGCCGTGTCGTACTCGGCTCTGGGCTTGCGCCCGTGGACGCGATGGAGTAGGCGCACTGGGCCAGGTGGCTGATGACCGTCCTGAGGCCGCTCTTCCGCACGCCGGGCAGGGTCAGCACCGAGTGCTCCGCGCGCAGGTCGTACGCACTCATGAGGTGCAGCCCGAGCGTGAGCAGCAGGGCAGCATCGGCGTGCAGGTACTCCTCGTAGAGCATACCTATGACGGGTGACGGGTCCAAATTGTTTTAAACGCGCTGCCCTTCTGTGCGCAGGCTGCGGCCAAAAGCGCACACTTTTGGCTAATCACAGTCGCGCAAGCGACTAACGCTATTTTTCGCGACCGGCGCGAAATGCTCGAGCATCTGGCCTAGATTTCAGTTTTAGGACCAGATCCTAAAACTAGAACTCCAAATTGATGGAATATTCGTCATCATGCAATATTGTAGTGGCATGCACTCTAGTGGGTAGTAGCACCTGCTGACGTCAGTTGTCAACTGGCTGCTCTCATGGCGACCCGCGAGCAGCCCGAGCTCAGCATCCGCCAGTATGCGCCGCAGGACTAGGAGGGCGTGAGCGCCGTCTTCGTCGACGGCTGTGAGTTCTACCGCGACGGCCTCCCATCGCACGTGCAGGAGCACTGGACGGACTTCATCCAGGAGAGTCTCGACGGAGACCTGGCGCGCATTCCGAGCGCCTACATCTCCTCGGGCGGCAACTTCTGGGTCGTAACGACACCGGAGAACAAAGTCGTGGGCATCGTCGGCCTGGAGAACAAGGGTGACGGCGTGGGAGAGCTGCGGCGCATGGCCGTCTTCAGCGCCTTCCGTCGTTACGGCATCGGCCGGCGGCTAGTGACCGAGCTGGAGTCTTGGGCCAGGACCCACGGCTTCAGCAAGGTGGTCCTCATGAACGGCAGCCCCAAGGACGACGCGCGCGCTTTCTACCGCGCGGTCGGCTACCAGGACGTCGGCACGAAGGTGGTGTCCGTCGAGCCACACGTGGAAGTTTTCGAGCTCGCCAAGCAGCTGTGAGCGCTCCTCTCACCGGAATCCTCTGCAAGTTGCAGTGCAACGCCTCGTGTTCCCTCCCGGTGCAGCAAGGACACGAGGACGGCCAGAGCCTGTACAGAGATCGATTTGATATAGCTCGTAGTGACAGTTGACGTGGCAGCACTCGAATCAAACGGGATCCCCCTTCCCTTTCATCCCTTCTATTGGCCATTGCGTGCAGCACCGGCACGGTCGCTACTAACAAAATGCGGTCTACCGCAGAGCAGCCCAGTCATTTCCCGTTTGGCCTTCGTCTGCAAGTGCAATTTGCAGCACCAGAATGCCATGGCTCCGACCGTCTCGTCCTCGACGGCGTCGCCGCCCGCCCCGGTGCCGACCCATGAGTCGAGCAAGATGGTCGTCCGCGAGTTCCGCAACGAAGACCTGCCGCAAGTGATTCAACTGTTCAAGGACGGCATGCTCAACTACCCCAAAACCCAGCAAGACCCGCGTCTTCACGACTACATCGCCAACAGCCTCAATACGGACCTGAGCGACGTCGAAGGCACGTACTTGACGCCTGGCGGCAACTTCTGGATTGCCACGCCGCGCGACGAGCCGACGCTGGTCGTGGGCATGGTCGGTCTCGAGGCAAAGCCGAACAACGAAGGCGAGCTGCGACGCATGTCGGTCAAGAGCAGCCACCGCCGATACGGCATCGGCCGGCTGCTCATTTCAGCGCTGGAGCACTGGGCGGCAGAACACAAGTTTCACAAGGTTTGGCTCACCACGGGTGGCGTCATGGACAAGGCACGGGCGTTCTACACCTCGACGGGCTACACGGAGACCGAGGTCATCGTCGTGCGCGAGGAACCTCGCTTCGAGGTGGTCAAGATTGAGAAGGCGCTACTTTGCATAGCCTAACAGTAAACTAAGCTCACAACTTGTTGTGCCAACTCAAGTGTCACTAAGTGCAATTTTTGTGTGAGCTGTTCAGTTCTGATTCGCATTGATGGTTCGCATTGAGCTCCATAGTCTGCAGGCTCTCGCTATCACACCCTTGTATCATTTCACGTTCAACCCTCGACTGCGGAAGCTCCTGCAACGCACCATGACCCTGACGGTGCATCTGGCTATTCGATAGTTCTGTCAGGAAGACCTGAGCCAGCTCTTCAAGGATGACACGCTCACCTACCGTGCTCAACGGCGCTTGCACGAATATCTCGGTAACAGCCCCGAGCCCCGCAAGCTCTGGATCGCAACGGGTAGTGTGATGGATAAGACTGAGCTTTCTACTCGTCCGCCGGATACATTGAGACCGGACACCGGCATGCCCACCACTAAAAATCCCGGCAAGGCAGAAGCATTTCGAGATTCATCGTCGACTGCCTAGTTCCAGCGCATATCGCCATGGCTCCGACGGTCTCTTCGACGATGGCGACTCCATCAGCACCGACTCCAGCTCACGACGCCATCAAGATTGTTGTCCGTCAGTTCCACCAGAAAGCCCTGCCGCAAGTGATTCAGCTGTTCAATGGAGGCATGCTCGGGTACCCTGCTCAGCGTGAGAATCCGCGTCTGCTCGAGTTCATCGACGAGAGTCTCAAGACGGACCTGAGGGACATCGAAGACACGTACATCGCGCCTGGTGGTAACTACTGGATCGCTACCCCTCGTGATGAGCCAAGGCTTGTGGTGGGCATGATCGAACTCGAAGCCAAGCCTAACAACAAAGGCGAGCTGCGCCGCATGTCGGTCAAGAGCAGTCACCGCCGATATGGCGTCGGGCGTCTGCTGCTATTCACGTTGGAGCAATGAGCGGTGGAGCACCAGTACATCACACTGGCTCACCACCGCCAGTGTGATGCAGAAGGCGAGAGACTTTTACTTCCGTGCGGGCTACACCGAGACTGACGTGTACCTCATCCGAGATGAGGCTCCAGTTACGGCGTGGTCAAGCTCGAGAAGGCGTTGACACCATCAGCCTTGTAAGTAGTAGCTAGCACTCTCTTGATGCGAAATACAGGCACCTTCATGCAAACAAGCAATGGACCGAGCACTTGTAATAACAACTTGTAAGTCGAAGTTAATTCACCCACGCAGATCTCATAATACTAGAGCATCCGCACCGGCACGTGAGTAAAACTAAACGTAAATTCTATATCACAAAAAATATAAGATCGTGTAGGAGAGCTTTGCTTTTACGCAAAGTCATTGTCAGAAAGTCCATGCTTTTGCCCACAAACCTGTCATTTCTGACAATGACTATGCGTAAAAGCAAAGCTCTCCTGCACGATCTTATATTTTTTGTGATATAGAATTTACGTTTAGTTTTACTCACGTGCCGGTGCGGATGTTCTTAGATCTGGTGTTACAATATTATTGTATCATCGGGGTATCACGAGCTTCCACCGGCGGAATGATGGTCCACGGTCCCTCTCTACACTGTCATATCGGACACTCCGTTTTGGCTGGCATTTCTTAAGCGAACTTCTTTGAGAGAGATACAAAGTCTAGGATTACGGTGATGCCTATGGTAGAGGTTGCGGTTGTCCATGCGGTGGCTCTGTCTGGTGAAGGCCGCCTGCCTGACAGCAACTTTGGAATCCGAGCTCCTTCCCGCAGTCCACTTCGCACCACTTCACCACGCACCAGCAGTCATGGGTATCTCCGACGATATTGTGGTTCGTCGATTCCGTGCCGAGGACCTGCCTCAGGTCGCGGAGGTTTTCAAAGCCGGCATGTGGTCGTACAAGGCGTTCCGAGCCATGCCCGAGCAAGCGGAGGCGTATCTGCAAGAGAGTCTGAGCGGCGACCTGAGCGACATTGAAGGCACGTACATCACCCCCGGAGGCAATTTCTGGGTTGCAACGCCGAAGGCAGAACCTACAGAAGTCGTCGGCTTCGTGGGCCTCGAGCCAAAAGGCAGCAAGACAGGAGAACTGCGTCGAATGTCCGTGAAAGACACGTATCGACGCTTTGGTGTCGGACGGAAGCTCATTGTTGCACTCGAGCAATGGGCCCAAGAAAGCGGGTTCATCAAGGTGTGGCTGACGACGGGAGGCGTCATGGACAAGGCTCGAGCGTTCTACCCCTCGCTGGGGTACAAGCAGACTGCCATCATCGTAGTTAGTGAGGACCCACTCTTCGAGGCGTACAGATTCGAGAAGCACTGGGAGAGTTCGGAGGCCCATGTGGAAGTGCACTCGACGAAACCCGTACAAGAGGAGAATACTTGCGCGAATGCGGCTTGCCGCTCGAGTGGCATTGTTATGCGTCAGTTCCGCTCGGAAGACTTAGAGCAGGTGGTCGCGCTTTTTAAGGACGACATGACGCACTATCCAGCGCACAAGGTGAATGCCGAAGTATTGGAGCAACACATGGCTGAAGCCATCACAACGGGTGATCTGAGCAGCATCGAGGCAACGTACATCACGCCCTGTGGTAACTTTTGGGTAGCAATAAATGGATCGGATCCGACCGAAGTGGTAGGTATGGTGGCTCTCGAAGCTCAGGACAACGACGTAGGTGAACTACGCCGCATGTCTGTGAAGGAGAGCTACCGTCGTCATGGTGTTGGTCGTCTGCTCATCAAGGAGCTTGAAGACTGGGCCGAGACGCACGGGTACAGAAAGGTTTGGCTGGGCACAGGAGCCGTAATGGACAAGGCGCGCACGTTCTACTCGTCGATGGGGTACACACAGACGAAGACTGTCGTTATCAAAGAGGAGCCTCTTGTTGAAGGCGTTCTGTTCGAAAAAGAGTTGGGCAACGCAGTGTTCGCTTGAGGTTCCATGCAGTTTAGCAAAACAGTTGAGAGGATTCGCGATTATTTCGGAAGATAAGCGGATAACTAAGCAACGAATGATCCCAAAACACTTGCCTATATTTCTTACTCCTTCACAATTGACGAGTGTTGACAGAGCATGCGATGTACAAACAGCGACGCGCCACTACATTCATGAAGCGAGGTGTTCATACCCTGGTTCCCAATATATAACTTAAAAACTTAATTTCTAACGCTTGCCATGTCAGCCATGGCCTTGAGGTTCACGGCCATGGCGTAGACGAAGAAGACGATGAAGATGACCCAGATTGCGATGCACGCGAACTTACTGTAGCCGCCGTAGACGCGCATCTGCTGTGCGTCCAGCTTCTGACGAGGCAGGAGGAGCACCGAGAAGAGGGACAGCGCGTGCACAGCGTACGCGATGAGCAGCAGCAACAACAGTCGACCCGTTCCGTCGTCGAGGCTTACCGGAGCCACGTCAGCCATCCAGTCGCTGCTGAGCGTGCGCATGGCAATGGCGATCGTGCTGCGGAACGACAGCAGCATTCCCTGGGTAGCACCCTCCGACCCATTCTCAGCGATCTCTGTAGCGGGGATCAGCGAGAAAATCGTAATGATACCATCCGTGAATCCTGGGATGCAGCCGAGGATGTCGTAGAATGCCTGGTTACGGGCCGATGGCACGTAGGCCATCATGATAGCGCGGAAGGTCTCGGGGATGACCATGACGGCGATACCCAGATACACGCAGCGGCGCCAGGACGAGTTGGACCAGAAAAGCTTCCACAGGACCATGGACGCCAAGGTCGTCACGTACTTGAGCGCGTTGGTCACGAGCGTCGTGTTCGGGTTGAGTCCCGCCATGCTTACGGAAACTGCGGTGGCCGAACCGAAGTAGAAGCGCGTGGTGGCCAAGAGGACACAGAGGAAGAGCACGAGCTGCCACACGGCACGCTGCTGGCACATCCGGAAGAAGGCTCCAATACGAGCGCTGGCTGACGAGGGCGCCGTCGTGATCATGGCGACGCTGCCCTCCTCCGCGACAATTTCGTTCATCAAGCAGGCTTCGGCTTGGACCGTGCGCTCGGTGCAATTGCGCAGCACAAACGGCACCGGCATCAGACTGAGCAGCGCCAGAAAGGCATAGGCCCAGAACGGGTCGATGCGCAGCGCGTAGTTCTTCTTGTCGTCGTCGAAGCGGATGAGAATGGCGGTCAGCCACAGTCCGACCCACTCGATGCCTGTGCGGAAGAGCAGGTAGTTGATCTGCAGGGTGCCGCGCGTGGTGAGCGGCTCGCGCTGGGACAGCTCGATGACGCGGGCGTCCGTGGCGATCTTGCTGAGCATGGTGCCGAAGGTGGCGCCCATGATGAGCACCATGTAGTAAATGATGTAGTTGCTGAGCTCGTCCTCCGTCGAGTTGTTCACGTCCACGGTAGCGGAGAGGATCATCAGGCCCATGCACATGAGGAAGCTCATCAGCGTGCCGGTGATCATGTAGGACTTGCGGCGGTACCCGCCGATGGGCAGAAGGTCCGACAGCAGACCCAGGAAGAAGCTGAGCGTCGTGGGGATACTCAGCAGACACTCGATCACGACCGAGCTCTCGGATCGCTGCAGCAGCAGCGAGTGCATGAGCGTCGGGCGCATGCAGTACCTGAGCACAGCATAAATGAGGCTGCTCTGCGCCGTGGCGAAGAGCAAACCATAGTACGAGGTGGAGAAGAGGCTGATGCCGCCGCCCTCGCGCAGCGCGCCGAACTGCTGGTAGTTGAAGAACTTGTTGCCGGCCACGAAGCGGTTGTTGCCCAGCATGGCCGAGGGCTCGAGGCTGTCGAAGCTGCTGCGGCCGTCGGGCCCGTAGGCCATGGTCATGGTGGAGTGGCCGTGCTCCATGCCGCCGTAGTTGGACTCCTGCACCGAGCTCGTGTAAACGGAATTGGCGCTGTAGAACCCGCCGCCCTCCTTCTGGTTGGACGGCACGCCCATGGGTGCTGCTGTACCTGGAAATCAGCACGCGAAAACCTGTCGTTTGCCCGGCGAATTCCAGAGTGAGACCGAACCGAACGAGCCTGCAACCGGTGCAAGCGGGAAGCAGGGCGCGGCGTAAAGAGCAGGGCGTGACGAGCACGGCGGCTGATGGAAATGCTCCTGAAACTGCTGAAACCTCCGACTCTATCGCCGACAGTAAGACTAAAGAGTTGAGCAGAGGGCTCGGCTATGTGAGCTTTTGAGTCATCTGGTTCCGGATACGGAACTGGGCGAGTTATATTGGAACAAAATATGCATCTACTTTTCACTTGGACAAAGTAGGGGCCGCAAGCTCACGGCCACTTTCGACCTGGATTTGCAAGGGAAAACGAGTTTCTCAAGCGCCAAGCCAACACGGCAGGAGCGCGGGGCAAAACCTTCTCGACCCCCGCTTTGCAGCGCACGCGGGCTCCAGAAACGCAGCCGGTTTCGAGAGGCACAACAGCATTGTTGTGTTGCCGAGGTAGTATTTCCGGATAATCAACTGCATCTCTGACCGCAATGGTGCACTTTTAGTGCTGTTGCCGTTGTTTTTAAACTTAAAAGTGACGGCAAAGGCAAACGAGTGGCGGAGCCCACGCATTTGGTCGGTCTCCGTTCAGAAACCAGCTCGCTTCGATCTGAAGAAGTTGTGGTGCCGCCATATGGCACTGGCCCCTGCGGCGCCACACGCCCTGACAAACCAGAACTGGCCGATCTAGCTCCGGCCTCAATGCGATCCAAGTGAACACCAGCAGGGTTGCTCGAGCGCCCGATAAGCACGTCGACCAGAACACGACGTCTGAGGGCTGGTCACCTTTACCATGCGTGCGTGCTCCGCTACATGTAGTGACGGTAGGCAATACCAACTGAGTGTCGAGGTGTAGGTACTTGTGCCAGCCGCACTAGCAAAAAAAAGAAATCCGACCTATGATAATAAACATGCTGGCCAAGTCGTTTTGAATCGCTTTCCACATCCCGATGGTGACACCGTTCCGCTCCCCCAGATGACCGCCGCGTTCAGCGGATTTCAACACCACTGCAACGCCGGTGCCGTCACCTACCAGGTCGCTTGCAGGCACAGGGATCTTCCATTCCGGCTTCAAGCCTGACCGTACAAACAGGCGGCCTGTACAGCCGGGCGATGAGTTCACGATGAGCAAATCGCCTCATCGGTCGAGAATCTCGGCCCACAGAGTGGAGCGACTTACATCAATAAGCACGTCTCCCACGCTTGAAAGCGTTGGTCGGTTCCCTTCCGCGAGCTGCAACCCGTGCAGGTACATGTAATAAATATGTACATGGTCCCATGAGGAAAGGAAGTGCATGTTGCGGTGCGACAGGCGGAGAGTCACGAGTGGCGCTGGCGAGGAGACCACGCGGGTATTGAGCAACGGCGCACCACGACAGCCACTCTATTATCGTATCCCTATCGATGCTGATGAAAACTGCACTTGAGGACTCCTCCGAGGAGGAGGCCGGATACAGCGATGGATGATCGGGGAGTTTCTGTCAGCTGGAGCGGACGCAGCTCTCTATCCTTGACGAGTGAGCCCTGCCGGGGTGTTGTAACCCTACGCAAACACTTGCCACCCAGCAGCAATACCATCCGGTGCCTGCCTACGCGACCAAAAGGAATGCGAGCGTGATCCGCCAACAGGAGCACGCTGCGTGTCGGCTGCTTCAGCGTCGCAAGCCAAAACTTACTCGTCTAGACGTGCCGCTGCTGGAGTTATTACCACCTGCCTGTCCACCGCTTACATCACTGATGATGGCGACGCACGCAGCGCCGGCTAATTGAGGCAGCATCGTATCGGCTGTCGAGCATCGCAGTCTTCAAAGCTCTCTTACAGTGAGTTTAGTTCATCGTAGATGACGCAGCGACTAGACTGCAACCCCGCTAACCTGCCGGGTGAACTCAACACCACGCTTTCACTCCAGCAGCAATCCCCACTTCAACATGAACTATCTTAGCGCATCCCACTTGCTCTTTGTATGTCAAATAAAACCCATACTCTGGGATTTTTCGGCAAGAAGAACATCAAGCGCCCAAGTCGAACTGGCCGCTCCGTCGCCGCGTCCTCGTGCCTCCACCCCCCTCTCTAGACAACCGGTTGAGCCACAATGACGTCGATCTTCAGCGCGGGCCAGTCCATCTCGAGCATCGGCAAGTCCATGACGGCTATCGCCCGCGTGCAGGAGCACCTCGCCACCTTCATGAAGAAGGCACGCGCCAAATAGAGCAAATAACAGCCTACAGTGGCCTCGTAGAATAATTTAGGACGCTAATGCGGGGTGTTGCCACTGCCTGTGCCTCGACTGTTGACAGGTGATTTACTTCGAGAAGTTCTTCCAGCGCATGGGATCGAATCTGCCAACATGTACGTTGCCGCTATAATAGAGCTGCTGCTTACCCGACAACGCTCCTCTGTATTTTGCTGACATATCGCTGCTTGTATTGTGTCTGCTCAGGCGTCATGGACACAGCGACGCTGCTGTTCCAGCGTTGCTACGAGTACCGAGACGAGATTCGCGACGAGCTCGAGTGAGTCGCTATGCAATCGTTGACCCGGTGGCTTCGTGACATAGTACTCATGCTCTTTGTTGCTGCGTGCAGGTCTAGCGTCGCGTACGTAGCGGATGCAGGTCGATGGGTCGTGGGCATGGGCGATTGGAACAGCAAGATGGAGAAGCGGCTGAACCAGATCAGCGAGCTAGTGCTGCTAGCCAACACGCTACTGACAGAGTACGCGGTGACGGGTGAAGTGGGTGCCGAAGGTTGTCGGGACGAGCTAGATGCGTATCTGCAGATTTTGTCTGCCACTGTCACACTGAAGAATGCGCCCGTGAACGGAAAGGATACTGCAGGCTTGGATGGTCGACCCCCAGTAGTCCGAGCGCAGTCGACGACGGCCGCGGAATTTAGCACGGAAATGTCGGCTCTCGGTACGGAGATTACAGGAGCATTTTCCGATATGTTTGGGAACAAGGACTTGGGTCGATCGGCATCGTCGGGGGCCATCGGACAAACGTCTAGACGTCAGAACTATGGGCGCACGGACAACGATAATGACGCTATGAATCCATTCGCGGATTCGTATCGACGTCCTGTCGATCCATACGCCACAGCGGCAAGCAGTGCTGGTGCTTCTGTCAGCAGCAGCGTCCAGAGTCTGCCGGATGCTTCATCCGGTGGTGCTGGTATAGTGCCAGAGTACCCGCTTTCGGATGGGGACACCCCAGAGGGCCCCTTAAGTCCTGTGAGTATGGGTGAGTACGAGTGCTTGGAGATGGACTCGATTCCGAAGTACGCCGCCTTTAAATCGTCTGCCCAACTCGCTGCACGTCGCCAGTATGCACCTGGTAGCGGAAACAATAGCCTTGCAACCAGCATGACAAGTGATGGAGGGAGAAGTGCGTACAGCGAGTCCAGCGCCGAGTGCCACGAACTGTTCCCGTTGCCACCATCGTCAGCTCAGTCTGTCTCGAAAAGTCTGAGCTCCCTGGATACGATCGCCTCGTTGAAGAAGAAGCCCCCGATGAAGACGATCATGGACATGAACTACTCATACGACTTCCAGTGTGAGGAAGCGCACAATCCGTTCCTATCGCCAAATACCCCGGGACCGGTTGTTCCATCTCCTGAGCTCCCCGTCCTGCAAAACTTATCGTTTTCGGAACAGCAATCAACTCCATCAAGCAATGGGCATGCAGATGCGACGTCACCATCTTCGCCATCGCCATCGCCAGCACCAAGAACGCCGACAACCGCAACAAATGCCGTGTCAGAGCATGCACCCACGCCGGACTCAGCTGTTGTAAGTGCTGTAAGTACTCCAGTCAACGGGCCTGTGCTCGGAACAGTTGCCCTGCCGCCAACACTTCACGAAGCTATCGATTACACCCAAAGTCAAGCTCACGCAGCAGCAACCAGCGGTCAAGTCGCCAGCGCGCAGGCTTGGAGTGCTGGCAGTGTGCAGAGCCACGGTGTGTCTGAAGAAGACGAGACTGAAACATTGGTGGCTGCACTGAGGACCTCTGCTGCTGAACAAGAGCACCACGATAGTGATCACGAGTACGATCTGTTTGGGGTGGGCAAGCCGTAAGGTGGGGAATGATCGAGCTCCGTATCATAATTGCTTGGTATTTCTCAGTCTTTCTCTTTTCACGTCTCGACTTGCATCAGCGCTCGTCGTCCTTGTGGCGTTTGTAGTGCTCCGACGAGTCGGGCAGTGGAGGAGCGACCTCAATGTTCAGACGCTGGCGCAGCTCTTCGATAGGCGTCTCGAACTCCTCCTCATACATGACGCAGTGCAGCGAGTTCGCCTTCTTGGAGGCGCGGCTGGCCCACGGCATGTACACCTTCACCAGCAGGCAGCGCTCCTCACTGGCGAGACGCAGCGGGCCCACAAAGGCACTCAGCGCGCTCACCGGCAGCTTGGAGTGCGCCATCTCGACGTACTTGAGCGCGATCTCACCCAGCACCGTCGGGGGCACGTCGTACAGCGTGTGCCAGAAGTCGTGCGACTCGCGGTGGCGCTGCATGACGTAGGCGAGCTCCGGGTCGTCCACGAAGCGCACGAGCGAGCGGCCGTCGGCGTCGAAGCCGTGCGAGTCCATGAACGTGGCGTAGTGGCGGCCGAACGACTCGGCGGGCAGCGCGCGCAGGTAGTCCATGTCGATCTTGTCGTTGCGGATCACGGGCTTCTCGGCTAAGATGCGCGCGCCCACGGGGTCGGCACACATGCGCGCGTGGATGCGGCGCAGCGCGTCGCGGCCCGTGACTTCACCCAGCGCGGCCAGCATGTCGCCGCGCTCCGGGTTCGTGAACACGGTCAGCGCCGACGTGACGGACAGCACGAGCTTCTGCAGCGGCGTCGTGGGCATGTGCGAGTCGTACTGCACGCGGCGCTGCGGCAGGCCCGCCACGGGGCCCAGCGCCTGAGACGCGAAGGATGCGGCCGGCACAGCAGCTGCGCGCGAGGAGGCAGAAGCCGCCGCCACTGACGCCGCGCGAGCGCGCAGCAACATGAGAACCATCAAGCGACTCGAGGGAAATGCCTGCTATTAGGGCCAGGAGCGCATGCCGCTTTTCATCCAATAGTCGTTCTTGGATTGGCGAAAAAGGCGATCTTTGCCCCTCCCGCTTAGGTGCGATGGTCGTCCGCCGAAGGCCGCAGTCAGACGCTCCCGAGACAGCCAGGGGACGGCACCGCGCACTCTTGGGCGCGAGCGGACGAGCGAGGATGGCGGACAGCAGACGCGTGTTCGTGCAGCTGGCGGGTGCGCAGAGCTCGCAGGTGGAGGTGGGCGCGCCCGTCATGGCCTTCGTCATGCCCACGGACTCGTGGCTCTCGGTCGTCAACGAGTTCCTCATGGTGCGGGAACGAGCTTTATAACACCGCTGTGACTTATAAAGCAGTCGAGCCAATGGGGAGGGGGGTCTCGTAGCTATTTGTAGCTGACTGACGGTGCGTCCCGTGTATGCCGTATCCTACCCTAGAGCTGTAATGACGACGACGTGGAGGTGGAGCAGCGCCCTTTGGGGCTGCTGGAGGGCTGCGTCGTGATGCACGCGGCGTCGCTGCAGCAGGTCTCGGACCCGGCAGGCTGCGAGGACGGCAAGCAGTACATCCTGTGCATGAACGCGGACGACGCCGTGCGGCTGCAGAAGCAGAGGTTCGGGGACAGCAGCGTCACCGGCACGAGCGACGCCGACGCCGACGCGCTGGCCCGCGGCAGCATCGCGCTCACAGACCAACTCGAGTCGCTGGAGGAGCTGGACTACTACTTTGACGACGCCGGCACGCTGCGCCACTGCCGCACGAACCAGGCCGTGTTCGAGCTCATGAGCGACGAGCGACGCGCAGGCGAGCTGGACGACATCGTCAAAGCTGCGATCTTTCACATCCAGATGGAGATGCTGGCTGAGCTGGCCTTCAAGCAGGCTCGAGTCCCACTCGACCCGCAGCCGGACGAGCCGAAGGAAGCTCGTTCCAGTATCTTTTTAACATCGGACTGGCGCACCAACGCCAATTTGCTCGTGGTGGTTAACGGGGGGCGTGGAGCGCAGCCTGGGATTTGGAGTCGAGATCTGCTGATTCAGGAGGGTTTGGAGCTGGGATCGATGCTGCCGGTCATGCGCCGCGCCACTGCCTGCAACTTCGGTGTGGCCGTGGTTAATCCTTCGACGAACAACGTGACCATCGGGAACGATACATTCCCAATCCGCGGCAGCTCGTCACCGGACGAACACATGCTCTACGTGTGGGATAACATCATCTCCCGTGCACAGGCGCGCAACATCTACATTTTGGCGTACTCCTTTGGCGCCAAGTCCGTGGTGACGCTTATCCAAAACCGTGAGGAACAGGTCGTTAAGCGCGTAAATGCGCTCGTGTTTGCAGAGGGTGCATATCGCATGGATCCGTCGACCACGTCTCCAGCTGTGGCCCAGTTTTTGAAGCAACGTGCTATCAACTTTAAGGGAGACGACCAGATTTCCGTGGGTGGGCATATCCCGGCAGAAGAAGAAAAGCTCTCGTGCAGTTGTTTATCGGTTGGGGACCTCACGGCCTCAGGCCCATCAGCTGACGGTAAGGCATCGCCGGCAGCAGCTCCTACATCAGCGCTTTCCAAACGCAGCAGCAGCAACAAGGCGCGTACTATTAGTCTTTCGCTGGAAACGACGTTCACCTATTTTGTTGCTGCGCGTGACCGCGGCTGCGGCGCAGCACAATTTATCTCGGAGTCAGAAGCTAAGACACGGACGTGGCTTGGTAACGTGATTCGCCATCGTTTGGACTCGCTGAAGCCTAAAAAACAGAGTCGCCGCCTCAGTGCGGCAATGGGGGCCCACGCAAGCGAATCTCCCCACCATCGGAAAACAGCTCGCCGATCGTCCTTGGACACAGACGCGAGTTCGTCGGCAATGCGCGCATCGATTGCTAGCAGTCGCGGCAGCAACTCGTCCAGCCATCACTCCCATGGTGTGTCTGTGAGTGATTTTGACTTGATCAAGGTGATTGGAAAGGGGTCGATCGGAAAGGTTTTCCTCGTGCGCAAGAAAGACACACACGTCGTGTATGCCATGAAGGTTCTGCGCAAGAAGAACGTGGTTCGTCACGGGTTGGAAGAGCACATCAAGACAGAGCGCCTCATTCTCGAAGAGATTGATCACCCGTTTATTGCTCGATTGCGCTTTTCGTTCCAGACGAAGGACAAGCTGTATCTCGTGACGGACTATTGCTCCGGAGGAGAGCTCTTCCATCACATGTCTGACGATGGTTTCTCGTATGAGCTGTCTCGATTCTACGCGGCCGAGTTGGTCCTGGGGCTTGAGCACCTTCACCGCCTGAAGGTAGCCTACCGTGACCTCAAGCCGGAGAACATACTCGTTGAAGCGTCTGGCCACCTGCGCATTACAGATTTTGGATTGTCCAAGCTGAACGTGGTTTCGGACAAGGGAGCGCAGACGCTTGTGGGTAGTCCCGAGTATCTCGCGCCCGAAGTTTACAATATGCAGAAGTATGGATTCGCCGTGGACTGGTGGTCGCTAGGCGTATTCCTCTACGAAATGATCACCGGCGTGCATCCGTTCTTCGATGACAACCGCGAAGTCATGGTGAAGAAGATCATGACGCCCGGCTCCGTGAGCACGATGATGCCACCCGAGATGCCCCCCGAGGCTGCGTCGTTGATTTGCGGGCTGCTCACGTTCAACCCGACGGAGCGCCTTGGATCGCGTGGCGCTCAAGAACTGCGCGACCACCCGTTTTTCGCCGGCGTGTCCTGGGACGCGCTGCTGCGGCGCGAAGTGACGCCGCCGTGGCACCCTGTGGTGCAGGACGAGCTGGACGTGGGCAACTTCGACGCCGAGTTCACGTCGGAGCCCGTCGTGGACAGCGTGTGCACGCACCAGTCGATGGTGCTGAGCTCCACATTCGCCGACTTTACATTCAACCCCAGCATCTCGGAGTCCATGCGCAAGCGATAAAGCTTAGAATTAAGACCGTGAGCTCCTTGGCAGGCTTGTGGCATACGCGTTTTGCTTGCATTCCAGACCCTCTCGAAATGCCCTTGAGACCATCCCGCCTATCGCTTTGCAAGAAAAGGAGCAGAGTAGTTGTGTACGTGCGTGTAGTGAACGAAAACAATCTTAGTCGTACTTTTGTGGGCCTGTCGAGGGAAGTAGCTGGACGCATTGCGATCACTGCACAGGTGGGCGTTGAAAACAGAAGACTTACTCTGGAAATCGATGCCAAGGACGGAGATTGAGCCAGGTCTCAGGCAGCAAAAGCAACGTAAAGAGACCGGCGATGCTAATCTGCCGAGCAGCTCATAGCGCATAGCGCGTAGCGCTGGGTGTCCATGTGCCGATGTGCCAGTGTTCCTCGCAGCTCCGTTGGTCATCTCCGGCGCTGGCCACTTTTTTCTTCGGGGGGAGCACGCGTGTAACGGCCTTGGCGACGTTGAAGTGGACGGACCAATCACAGACCGCCAAATCGAGAACTTCAAGAAAAAGATAACGGCCGAAGCTGCACCCAGTCACTAGGCTTGTCATGACTGCGGTGCCCTCTCTCAGTGGAGACGCCCCGCCGCACGATATATGCCCCTACACACGCCGCCCTTGCAGCGTCGGCGCTAGTGAGAGCAACGGAGGAGGTCTACGTTGACATGGTTGCTGCGCGCTGTGACACCGGCGTGGCGTGCGGGTCAAGGTTTCCAACGCCGTCGCCAGGGCGGCCTCCGCACCCGTTCACCTCGATAATGGAAAGAAGGCGCCCGAATAAGCCGCCATAAGCGCGCTGAAAGCGTTGTTTGCGCGGATAGAAGCCAATATGCCGGTAAAAAAACAGTGCCAATACCCAGCATTCGCGCACAGAGCACACTAAAGACAGCTACACGCTGCTCGCACAGGCCTAAAACGTAGGTTTTGCCGCCTCCGTGTCTTTTGCTTGCAGATATCTGCCGTCAGCAGCGTTATATCCGATGTTAACGTCGCTAGTGGTTTCGAAACGGCCGTCTTCCGCCGCACTTGCCTGCTTCTTCGTGCGAGAAGGCCAGCCAACGCATCGGCCGCGACGGCGCCCAATATATACCTTTTCGCGCCGTCAAATCAAGAGCCCATTGATCGCAGCGCGAGGTGACCCGCAAGCGAGCAAGTAAGCAAGCAAGCAAGCAGACCTTGCCCCGCCGTGCTCCACCAGCCATTGCTCGCTGCCTCGCCACCACACACCAGGTACCGCGCCCTTTCACTAAGATCGCGCGCCACGCCATGCCATGCTGCCCTCTTTCCAGAATTCTTATTCATATTTTCGTCGCGTATGTGCAGGCGTCGGCAAGATCCCAGCTACCTGGCTGCGTTGCCGTTCACTATCCAAGTGGACGAGCTCTCCACACGCCACGCCAAGGCAAAGTCCGTTGCAAAATGCTCAACATCCAGCTGCCTGAACACTCGACCGTCAAGGCCGACAGCGGGTCCCCGTCGTCGCCGTCTAGCGCCCCGCAAGCCGACGAGGAGCAGGACTTCGCCGCCTTCCTGGAGATCGGGTCGCCCTACGGCTTCAAGCACGATGTACACATCCACTACAACTTCCAGGAGGCGAGGTTCGAGGGCATCCCGGACAACTTCGCAGACTACTTGGTCTCCGGAGCCTCGGAGCGAGGGCGCGCAGACACGATCTGCGCACTGGACGCATCAGCGTCCCCGGTGCTGAAGGCCAGGCGTCGTGCCAAGCGGATACGCACGAGCTCCGCCCCTCCCGGAAGCTTGAGCTTGTCCGGCATGATCGGGAGTCTGCACCCAACCGACAGCAACGACCCCGTGCGGATAATAAACCAGCACTTCAAAGTGCCCTTCCGACAGGTCCCGCGAGTGGCCGTCCCGGGCTACGAGGAGAGAGTCCCGGCCGTGCTGGTCATGCTGCAGCAGCACTTCGTAGCGAAGCAGGGATACCTGACTCCGCATATCTTCCGTGAATCGCCCAGCAAGGCCGACCGCGACCAAGCTATGAGAGACATCAACTGCGGAGCTTTCCGTGGGGCCAAGCACGACATTCGGGTGCTGGCCGATCTGATCAAGCTCTGGTTCCGCGAGCTGCCGATGCCCATTCTGCACGAAATACCTGCAGGCGAGATGGAACGGCTAGCGTCGGCTGACAACGTCTACTTTGAAGTGCTGAGCCTGTTGGGAGGCCTAGAACGCAGCATCATACTGTGGTTAGCTGACCTGCTGGCCTACGTTGCCGAGTACCAACCGCACAACCACATGGGCGTGGATCAACTCGCCATCGTCATCGCACCAAACCTCGTGCGTCTCGAGACAGAGAACCCCATGGTCGCTGTCGCCCTCTCCAAAGCCGTCGTTGACCTCTTCCGAGGTGTACTGCGGGCACGATTCCAGCGCCGTCAGGAGTTGAAGGTCGCTGGAGCCATCGAGGGCTACGACCAAGACTCGCCCATGGAAGCGTAGTCAACTTGGCGTGCATGATCCTTCATGCGTGTTCTGATAGCTTACATGTATGTATAAGCTCGAGGCACTTGTGTCGAGAGGCACGAACGAGCAAGTAGCGGCACTGCATGTGATGGATGATGATCATAATCTAGTGTGAATTTGTTCCGAGTTTGGTAAAAGTCGCTTGTGTGCCGCAGTTGACTCCAGAGGGAAGCTGCGTCTATCGTGTTGGCATTCGCCTCGTCGTGAGAAGACAAGCGGGGCGCAGCAAGGTCAACACGCGCGTGTCATAAACCAACTATGCTACTACTTACAAGCCAGGCTGCCAGGCAGGTGCTCTATCTCTATCTATCCGAGCTCGAAGTCGTCATCGAGCACTCCCGTCGCTAGTACAGATAGGGCTGTAATTTCTCGATCCGGATCTCGTCCTGGCAGAGGCTCTCTTCCAGTGCGGTCATGGCGTTGAGGAAGTACGCGCGGTCCTCAAGGAACTTGGCACGCGAACGCCGACCCATTCGTTTCCGCTCCTCTACGGAGAGCAGCAGAATTTGTTCTACGCCCCGCTCGATGTCGGCTACGTCCACTTGCGCTAGCGGCATAAATAAGTCTCCCTTCGTCTGCCACCACCACGCGTGCGGCTCTCCAACCAGCACGCCGCTCTTTTCGTCCACGAGCTCGTTCATCGGCGGTACGTTCGTTGTCAGGATAAGTGCGCCAACGCTGCGAGCCTCGTTAATGTAGTGGCCGAACCCTTCCGTTTCGCTCGGACACAGATGGAGCCCAATTTGGTTCTGCAACCGGTCCTTCTCTTCAGCGGGCACGGAGCCGCAAGCGTAGTCGACGTTCTGCAGCCGCCAAGAGTCCTTGTCTCCGAACTGCTCCTCGATCCACTCGCACAGATCGGCCTTGATCACACGGAGGACCAGCTGCGGCCACTCCGGGTGCAGCGCCCACGCCTGGAGGATCACGCGCGTGTTCTTGAACGGACTCCAGCCTGCCAAATGCAAAAACGACGTCCAATCGCGCTGAACCGCAGGCTGGTACAAGTCGCGACTCGTGTGCTTGGTGTAGAAGACCGAGTACGAGAGTCGGTGTCGATGCCTGTACTCGAGCACTTTCTTGAGTCCGATGCGGTTCTTGACCATCATGACGCCGACCGTGGGGTTCTCCAGCTCGTGCCGGTCGAAGAACTCGACGTTCTGCATCATCCAGATGGTCTTCTCCTTGGGCGCGTGGAAGTCTGGGTAGTACTTCCTGTCCACGGGGTGCCGCTCCAGGTAAATGTCAATCACCGACGTGGGCATGTCCAGCCGCTTGGCCTTCCCGTCGTCGCTGTAGCTGCCGCCCTCCTGCTCTCCGTTGCCTCGGTACGAGTACACGGGGCGCGCCGAGGGCAGCGCGTTCAGATACAGCTCGAAGTCCAGCAGAACGCCCGGCGAGTCGCTGGGCGTGACGACGTTGATGCAGTAGGCGGAGTTGGCGTTGATGGACTCGTGGCCCTGGCCTCGAGTCTGCAGGAAGAAGCCCGCGGGCAAGTTCACCTGGCGCTCGCGCTCCATCTCCTCCTCCTTCTCCGCCAATTGCTGCGCCTTGAGCGCCTCGTTCTCGGCCTGCGTCTCGGCCTGGAAGGTCTCGCCCGCGCCCCCGAGCGGGTTGCGAAAGCCCTCGAGCTTCGCGTCGTTGGGCGACGTTTTCTCCTTGCCGCGGATGGTCTGCTTGGGCTCCTCCGCCGCCAGCTCGTTGCGCCTCCGCTCCTCCTCCTTCTGCTGCAGCGCCAGCTCGCGCGGTGACACGTACAGCGACTGGAACAGCAGCCGCATGGGCGGCGCCAGCTCGGCAGACGTGGGCGTGGGCGCCAGCAGCGAGCGCGAGGCCAGCGTGGCGTTGCACAGCTCCGCGTGCAGCTGGATCTGCGGCAGCGCGGCGAAGAACGCCAGCTGCAGCAGGCTGCCGATCAGCACCAGCAGGAACACGCAGGCGCGCAGCAGGAAGCGCGGCCCCGACGACTCGGCCATGCTCGTGGGGAAAGACTGCGGAGCCGTTAGCTGTCGATGTTGGCAAATGGTGTGCGCAGAGTCCCGTGCCACACCAACAGACCCGTGGGACGGGCTCAGTAGCCTGATTCAATTCGCCGACCGACCGACAGCATGGGGCGACGGCACGCCGCGCTCTTGCTGTTGCTGCTGTTGCTGCTGTTGCTGGCGCTGCGGGGCCCCGCGCAGGCCGCGCTGCGCTCGCGTCTGGACGGGCCCATGCCGCTGCCGGCGCGCGCGCACTGCCGCGTGTTCGTGGTGGCTTCCAGGACGCACACGCGCGTGCTGGTCCTGCAGAATGCGTACGAGCAGGACGGCATCAACGTGTTCGACCAGTTTCCGGCGCTAGCGTCGGTCCTGCAGGACACGTCCGCGACCGGTCCTGCAGACGCGCAGGCCGAGAAGAAGCGGGCGAGCGAGGCGTATCAGCGCCTGCGGCCGGCGTTCGACCAGGCCGCCGGATGGCTCAAGGACCGCGTGGATCCTGCGCTGTGCTTCGCGCACTTCGTGGTGGCGGAATCGGAGATAGGATCTGACTCCAGGACGCCGGACGAGGCCGCGACCGCGACCGCCGCGTCACGCGCGACCAGGCGCCTCGACCAGCTACGCGACCGCGCCAGAGCCGACGGCCACTTCCCCTTCGCTCTCAAGGCGCCGTCCGCGGCGCGTCACGACGACAAGGACAGCGTCACTTCGAGCGGGGATTTACGCGTCGTGCCGGCCGCTTGGCGCCGCTACTTCCTCGTGGTGGGGACCAATTACTTCTCAGGACGAGTGGCGCCGTCGCTCAGCCCAGGACAAGTGGAAGTGTTCGGGCTGCTGCACGTGGACGCTGGCGGTCGAGCTGGACAGCTGAAGTCGGAATCAGACTCCGACGCGGCTGAAATGGTGTTCGACGTGAGGGAGCGGTGGAGACGCAGCAAGCGGAAGCGACAGGTGAGCGTGGCGCTCAACGCGAGCGACTTCTACGGGCGGGAGTACCCGGGGTTTGGACAGAATCAGGTGCAGCAGGCGTTGATCAAGCTGAAGCACGGGAAGAACAAGAACAAGGATGCTCTGCAGCATCCTTGCTTCTTGAGAGGGCACTCTTCAGTTGCGGAGGGAGGGAATGTTACGCTGGAAGGGACGGGTGATGCCGACAAGTGCTTGACCCTCCTGCGGTCGCACGTGGCCTCGAGCAATGTCAACTGCCCACCGGAAAACTTTTGCTTCTTGGGCAGTGCGCCGCAACCGCAAGGGGTTGGATCTTTTTACGCCTCGGGCGTGCTGAGAGAAGCGGTGCTCAGTGCAAGTCGCGTGCTGGAATACGCTAGCAACAAGGTGGAGGAAAAGGAGGTGGATCAGCTGCAGCTGCCAACCCCAACTCTCCCGGCATTGCGGAAAGCTGCAAAGAGTTTGTGTACGCTGTCGTACAAGGAGGTAGTCGCTGGGGCAGCGATGTCACACGTGTCTGCTACGGAACAGTCCTCTCTAGCCTCCGCGGCTGAAAGCGGAATCGCGCCACCCAGTGCGCTATGCTTCGACCTATGCTACACAATTGTGCTGCTCGAACAGATTGGCGTCCAGGACGCTGACGAGCGCATTCATTTCGTCGACCGCTTTGAGAAGCAGCCAGTACTGTCAGGACACGGATCTGTGGCTAGTGGAGAGCATGGCGGCTCGTCCGAACTGGTGGCGTGGCTCACTGGTGCATTCTTGTATCTGGAGGCGCTTCAACGTAAGGTGACATTTTCTATAGAGTCGGAATTGTTGGCGGAGCAACTCAGCGCGGGACTACCTCTGGGCTGGAACATGAGTCTGATGGTGTTCGTGGCAGCATGCGTCTGCTTGTACATCTCGACTGGTCGTGCAGTAGTCACCGGGCGAGCTGGTCGGGGTGCCGGCGGCTATCATCGCATGAATGGAGGAGCCAAGGCAAAGTACAAGGATACGACGCAGTCCATAATGTTTGTCGACGACGCTCGAGAGTAGTGTTGTGCGTACGGCCAAGCGAGCGTTTCCACTTTCGCGAAAACCATTGTCGGGACTAAATGCTCGTACACTATATAGCAGTAATATATCGACGTCGATCCTTAATGGGGCGAGCTGTTGCTCGCCCCTGCTGAAGCGTGAATAAGGAAATAACTGTCCGTAGGAGATACATCCACAGCGAGGCAACATCATGATGCCCATTAGAGATCATCAAGCGCTCGCTATTTCTGGCCAAGCGTTGGTGTCGTGAAGAATGGCATCAATCAAGACCAATTATGATGTCCTGGACTCGACTATCGGCATTTCCCTGCTCCGTGCCGACTGCCGTTTCTCGGCCTGTCAAGCTCGCTCTTGAGACGCTCGCACTCGTGCTGCGGAACGCGGCGCTCTGTATTGGCGTTGGTTGGCTGTTCGGCTACTGTTTTACCGTGGGGAACTTGTTTTCCGGACTACCTGCAGCCCAGCTGTCATATGCAGACTTTAGTGCTGCAAACGTTGCCTGGTTCTATGGCATATTTTCCCTGTGTATGGTTGTTTTGATGGCTATGAAATTGCTACCGGAACACTTTGTCGGGTGCGTTGGTAATCGTAAAGTGGCCATTGCCGGAGCAGCCAGTTCAGCCACTCGCAGACTGACTATTCTCCGGTGTACACTCAAGTTGCTGGGACGCATGGCTCCGCATCTCGTGCTGTCATCAATTATTGTTGTTGGTGGCGATTTCACCATGTATTCGTTCGTATCCGAATCGTGGCACCAGTTCAAGCCGTGTGTATACATTGCGGCATTTTGGGGCTTCTACATCCTGGTAATTGCCGATGTATTTGTTCGGCATATTTTCCAAACGGAGACGCTGCGCGGTTTGATTGCTAGCGGTCGTGGTTTCAAGCTGCCGGAAGAGCTGAGTCGGACATTATTCATTCAACAGCAACTGAGACACCGACGATTCTGGATGCCGTCCCGCCGACGATTCTTGAAGGTTTACGCCCGTAACCTCCCGGTGATGTTCTTTTCAATGATTGCCATCGTGTACGTCCACGCGATTAGCCAGTTTGTTGTTCTCCAAGGGCAGTGGGGGCTCTTCGCTTTCGCTAGTGCCAGCGTTGCCCTAAAGCTATGTCTCCAAGAGCTTGCGAAAAAGATGATGATCGCGACTCGCAAACCAGTTTCCAGGCGAGCTATGGTAACTTTGGTGGCAACGCCAACCATTCTTGTGGACACCCAAGTGCGCATGGTACTGCTGCGCCAGGCAAGCACGAATGTCTCTGTCGTGGGCACCGTATTGCTTGCCATCTTTGAAGTCCTCGTTCGCGCCTTCAAGTCCTTGGTCGTGCAGCGTCAGACACGTGGACCGCCCACCTCCAGGGATATGTCGCGGCGTTGATCTACCTTCGCTAATTCACCACTGGCATGGGCATCCACCAGTTCCACAACACCGCTAGAGGTGATGGCCAAACCCAGGACGGCGTCTTCAACATTGGTGAGAACTGGGACAGATCTCCGCTCGCGAGTGCATTCAAAGGGCGCGACTGCCGCACAATACAATGCACGGAGAGAAAAACCGAAGAGCGGCACCAAAAACATCGAGTACTCCATGCGGCCGAAATCTATTCCGACATGTACGCGGAGTATATCGCAATCGGATGTTCCTACGCGATACTTTTCTTCTATCATGACCACGCACATTTTCAATTTAGTTTGATGCTCACGGGAGCGTCATCGCCCACCCAAACGGAGAAGTCCATGGAGAGTTTGAGTGCTCTACAAAATCGGCAGCTTGGGTATTTAGGAGCTCTTCGCATGGTGTGGGAGTGGTTGTGGATTTCTTGGCATGCGTCGTCGAGGCCGCTGAAGGTGTGGAATTCAAGAGCTTCGATCAAAACGACCCGTTCCTCGTGTTCTTCCTAGCAGTATTGACCTTCTCGAACGTCGCTATTTCTGCTGGGCTGTACATACGCTAAGTCGATGATGTAAGATCAAAGACCTTGCCTTGAGTCGAGGCGGTGGAGGAATGCAGACACCAAACGGGTTTCGTTCTATGGGGACAAGTACCCTTTCGGAAAAGGTGAAGCCAAACAGCCAAATCCTCAAGAAGGTGATGGTGAGTTCATAATTTGAAGTTAAAATTCAATCTAAATGTTGGACAACAAGACATCTCTAACCTCCGTTTCTTTTTGTCCATGCTTAATCTTCTGTTGGTTATTGGGAACTCGAACTAGAGTCGAAGGTGCCGTCGTACACGTCCTCGGTACCAAAGTAGCTGTTCCGATAGTCAACTGGCAATGTCAGATTGAACGCCGGCATTTTATCCACACAAGACTTGTCGAGGCCCTTCAACTTGCCCTCGTTCGTGACATACGACGCTAGGATCTTGACGCCACACGTTGGAGACCACCCATCTTCTGCGTCGAACTGCGTCCACATCAGCGCACCATGAATGGAGTAGTCAAACGTGATCAGCTCCTTCTCGTCTCCGTCGATTGCCTCGAGTAGAACCTCTGCGTGTCTGGACGTCCAACTTACTGCTCAGCAGCAAAACGCTGGCCTGACTAGGAATCTTGGCCCTCGTGTTCCAGTACTGGTCGTGTTCGTAGATGATCCCATTCGCAGCGTACTTCCCGTGGGCGAATTCATGGCAGGTTGTCGACTTTTCCTTGGAAAAGGCGCAGTACAAAGGGACCAAAGTGTATGTTCCGGGGGCGATGCTGGCGTTTGTGAAGCGCTTCTTCATGACGGACATGGATGGCTGCGGAGTCTCCCACATCTCTGAGAAAACAATTAGATAGTAAAGCAGCGGCGAGTAAAAGGCGTCGTCTTGGGCTTTGCCAGCGCTGTTAGCACTATACGCATTGATGAATTGAGTCAGGACTTCAACGTCGGCTTTATGGCAGCGGTTGAGTCGGTGGATAATCCGGGGGATCAGTTTTCGCAACTCTGCATCCATCAACAGTGAACTCAGTACCATTCGTAGCGAGAATGAAGGTAGAGCGTCGCCATCTTCAGTGTAAAAAACCCTTGCACACGTGGAGTTGGGATCCTTGTCAAGTTTTGCCAGTACGCCGTGAAGCGTGTTCTGCAAAGAGTTTGGCTTTTTGAAATGGCGCGCACAGCTCGCGTCCTTCGTGCAGAGCTTCAAGAAATGGTCTGCCACTTCGCCAACCTCAGCGTCGACGTTTGACATGCTCGTGAACTTGTTGGCTGATGCCCCCGAGGTCATCCAGTACGTACCCAGTCACCTTCGGAGGATCCAAGTGGATGATGCGTTCCACCAGCATCGTGCCGTAACTGGCGCCGTACACAATAGTCGTAGCCCCATTTGTGTACCTCGAGTTGAAAGTCACAAAGTCAGTGGCTGCGCTTGTAGTAGAGAACGCTGCGAGATCTCCATACTCATTTTCAGGTGATTGAGCACAAGCAGCAACTTCCGTCGGATCCATCTCCTTGCCGGTCGGAGAACCCGTTGTAGTAGCCTGGGCTGCCACACAATCCAGGAAGGTACTGCGACCAGTGCCTCGGTGGTCCATCGTGTACACATTTGCCGCTCCATCCAGTTGAGTGAACAGATTGAGCATTGATGATTCCACTGGAAAAGCAAAAGAGAGCAATGCAGAAACGTTAGTACGACAATATTGGCCATAAAAAAAAATCGTACATGAAGTGGAAGAAAACCCGGGGCCGCCTTGCAAAAGCCACACGTTTGTTGCCACCTTGGGGTCGCCTTTAGTAGCCAGCATACGTTTCACGAACACGTCGATTGTTGGATCGGCGAATTCTGGAGCTTCACAAATGCCAGGATAGCACAACGGAGCGTTGAACGTGGCACACTCGGCAGATTGGCCGCTCGAGCTTCCGTTTTCAGAGAAGGTGTAGCCTGAGCAGGAATACCATCCGTTTAACTTCGTCTTGAGCGTAGCGCTTGATGTTGCCGAAGCCTGGGCGATGATCGTCGCTAGAGCAGCAAAGTGGTAAAGCTGCATTTGTCTCGACCGAAGCTGGAAAAAGCGGAACTGAGGGTGAAGACTCGAGTCGACAGATTGGTTGCCATTTGTTTTGCGCTCGATTGGCGTAGATTGCATGCTATCGTTTTCTTGTTTCCCCGTGCTGTAATTCATCCGGCGTCACGTCATTCAAATATGCGGGTCTGTGATTGATGTACAGTACCGAGTGTTCTCGTGCTTTGCAGTATTCTTTTTCTTTTACGTTCGAAACGCCAGAAGTTGGTTATCCAACATGGGTATTCTGCTCACATTCGCCCCACGATGTTCGGGAACCGGAAGGCGTGTGTCTTCAGTTCAAACCATTGCAATACGCTCCAGCGCGTCCTACATCAAAGCCAAGCTGCATATCTAGACAAACCTGCGAACAAAGATACTATATTCATATGAACTATCTTGATTATGAAGGCAGAACCTCAATACTTGTCCTGGGAGGACAGCTAGAAGAGCTGTATGGACAGCCTCACACAGATTAATTCGT
>LGTU01000365.1:0-37692 GCA_001314425.1 Phytophthora pluvialis | reverse complement strand
TTCTCGATTCAATCGAAGACCGATGAAGTGCGCAAAAATTGACTGTTGTTGGGGAGACGTACGTGATACTGCTCCTTGCAGCGTGTGCGGCCGTCTGGAACATCACTTGTGCAGCAATGAGATCCATGCGGAAGCCGAACTCTCTAAAAGGTGAGGTTGTAGGGTTTACATTTAGCTGCCTCGTGCCCCGTGCTAACATAGTTGAGGTGCAGGTTCTGTAGTCGAGCATGTGTCAGGAAGTTCTTCACTGCTGACAGCGACTCCCAGGAACTCACGCCCAGCAGTACCTCCGGGATATCGTGTTCGAGTCAAGCCACGCCGATAGATCTCGCGCAACGTGAGGAAGGCGTGAAAGAAGAAATCCCTGACGGCATTCCGAACCACATCACTCGTGTCCCTCCAATGAACTCGTCTGACTGGATTTGGGGAGTTTGTCCATCGACTTGGGGAGCCCGCCACACACAGGGGTAAGGAGTTCACGCACGTATGTCTCCTGTGCTTAGAGACGAAGGCATGGAGAGAGGCTCTCTGTAGTGCCAANGGGTAAGGAGTTCACGCACGTATGTCTCCTGTGCTTAGAGACGAAGGCATGGAGAGAGGCTCTCTGTGATGCCAAGCACACGTCAAACGCCAAGGCCCATTTGGTCGGTGGTGATTTAGTATCTGTTGCGCGGTACAATGGAGTGACTGACGCAGGTTAGTTGTCACTTCCTTCGGTATTACTCCCGATAGTAGTACTATAGTAGTGATATTACTATCAGCGTCCCTGAATCACTACTAGAAATAGTAGACTAGTACTCCAGAGTTCGGCTAGTAATAGTAGTATCAGTACTACCGAACCCTGTTTACAGGAGTAACCTCATACATGCATTTAACTTGAATTTAGTATGTCTAGACAATTTATGATCGTACCGTTTACAGTCTGTTATAAGAGACGGTGTATTACTATCTTGCACCTGTGCAAAAGGGCGCATTTCTCGCCCTTTAACAGACGGTACCTGCAGAGGATGCAACGATCGAGTGGAACACAGAAAAAAGTTAAATCCAAATTGCACAAATGTGATGGTATTTTGACGGCGGCATCGTTTGAATTTATTAGGTATCATGGCGCAATAACTAAGTCATGGCTTAGATCGATGCTGCCTTGCGCCCCGCTAGCAGCTTCGGCCTGGTTGTCGGTCTGTTTGAAGTTGCCAACCGCGATTTTAGATATTTAGAGAACCAATTCATACTTACTATGGTTGTAGAGGCAGATACCTTGCAGCATATCACATCTTTCAATTTTTCTGAAATGACCAAGCGGTTGCACCATGGAGGCGAGTTGCGGCACCGCAGCTAACAAGATGTATAAGCCTCGGGGCCTCTGTCGAAGGGTACTATAGTAGGTTTGAAATACTAAGCTATCGAATAACACCACCTATGCTGGCGAATTTAAAGTACCTGATATACTTGTTTCTCCACTTTCCACCGTTTTAGACTCTTTTCTCCCTCTTCTTACAGGCACCCCGTGTTAAGAGCGCGATTTCGTACCGTGTGTTGGAAAATGCCTTAAAGTGTGACAAATGCTCCCTGGGACGCCTACCAAAACTTGACAAATCACCCGACATAGTTGTAGCAGATACACCGTGGCTTATCGTCGAGTATGTCGACTTATTGCAAATTTCCTCCACCACAAACTGCATTCTGGCAACAGCTCTGGTCGAATCAGATAGGCCCATGTTTACATCGACATGGGACATTGTCAATTACTTCATTTGAACCCATACACTTAGCGTCGGTCACAGATACCGGCGAAATCTTTCCACCCCCCCCCCCCCCCCCCTTTGCAGTTCGCTGACATCTGGCTTCTAGAAGGCTCGCGCGCAATACGAGAGAAGACGAGGATGATTGCAGCATGTTGGTCCCGTGCGAGATGTACATGGAGGAGAACGAGAAGCTGTGCGAGGCTCGCCGCGATGTCCACGAAATGATGGTGAAGGAGGCTTGGCGCATCGCGATGCGGGCGCGACACTACTTGACCTATCAGTTCCTCAACACGCCTTGTGATGCCGCATGATGTCCCCGTACAAGTACGGCCACGACACCATCTTTTTGAACGGTAGTAGTCTAACGAGGTAAGCTGTGGAGGGCATGCATACCCAATTTACACGTATTCTGGTTTTTATCCTTCATTTACAAAACCGACGGTTTGAAATCCGATAAATCGGACCTAATTTACAAACCGGGTCCGATTTATGTAGTAGGGCTGAGCCTCAGCCAGCTAGCCGCTGCGGTAAGCTATTATTATAATAGCTATTATATGTCTGGCCATATTAGTTTGTGGTGCTCCGAGCTATGGAAAGGAGGTCCTTTTTGCCGGCGAGGAGCGACAAAAACAAAAACGCCTGAAATATATCCCTGACAACCCCAGTGGTGTGCCATCAAAGTGACCTAGCTATAATAGTACTGAGTCAATGCAAAATATAATACTTAGTAATTGCACCACTATATGTATTTATGCGTGAAGTTAATATATAGGTTTCCATGGCTCGTATGCTCAGCCATATTTGGCCAGGATAATTATGGTCACGTTGGAATGACGTCCGAGACGACCTTAAACTCTTAATTCTGGTCAGATTTATTTAACTCGGACCCCTCTACCCTATACACAGTCCATTTTATATAAATCGGACTCCGAGATAATGCGTCAAATCGGAGGGCAAAATCGTCGAAAGCCACAATACTGTGCTACATGTATCAGGGGTCGTCTCCAACGGCACCTTCATCATCGATACTGTAGCCGATCATCTTGCTTGTGTCACCACGTGGTGGTTTTGCAGTCGGTCCTGAAAAGTTTGATGTATTTGCGGTCGGTCCCTGCCTCTGGAGGCTGCCAAATGCAAAACTTACATGATAGGGATCGGGTGCCGGGCAAAAGAAAATGTATATTTACAGTAATTTAGAAAACAATTACCGAAGTAGTTTGGGGAAATGAAACTACTGTGAATCCCTCGGGAAATCGGCATCAATCCAAGATTGATCGCCGCGAAAATCGGCTGGAGATGCCTCGCTTTTCGACTGTCGCTCAGCACGACCTACACGGGTATATCCAACCCCATCAGTGTCGGGAGGAGTGCCGCCCGACAAGGATGAACAGCCCAACGGCGACTGCTGGATGCTGCTTCGTGGCACGATGCGCAGGCGAGTGTCGGTGCGATGCTGGTGCTAGGACGAGCTTAGTTAGCAGGAAGACAACTCAAAGGAACACACGTGCTTCCCACTGAGCCAGATTGGGATTGAGGAGGAAACCACGAAGGTGCCAACCCCCTCTGTTAGCTGTAACTAAATACCAACGGGCACAAGTTACTTGGCCCAACCAAAGCCGTCCTTGGTCAGTCCCAGGGCTATTGTCAACCTGGCTGAGGCGGACACAGCAGCAAGACCTTCATCACACTCCCACATCGTGGTGCTGGCCACTGCCACGGGTGTTCACGTCTGCTTACCGTCATCGGCACGCTCGTCCTGAACTTCTCCCGCAGGAGGCACAGGCATCACATGCAGAAGCGATCACAGCTTCTTGAATTGCGTAGACCCGAGCGGCTTCGTCAAAATGTCAGCAATCATTTCTTCAGACGGACAGTACTCGATAGCAAACTCGTTCCTCTCCACATAGTCACGAACCTTGTGATACTTTAGATCAATTCCCTTGACCTTGTAGTCTCCAGTGTTTGTTTTTTATCACCGCAATGGCTGCTTGATTGTCGTCATACAGAACCGTCTTCTTGTGACCCATACCAAGTTCCTTGCAGAGATTATGCGTCCACAATATCATTGTAGCACACTCCACAGCGGCGACAAACTCCAAACTACATGTATCATCAGTAATGAGGCGCTGCTTGTGGCTCGAATAGGCGTAGGTGCAGCCCTCCATTTGCAACACAAAGCCAGAAACTGAGCGTCGATCATCCTTTTCATTGCCCAGATCTGCGTCTGCATATGCTGCAATCTGCAACGCCTTTTCTGAAGGCCGCCATGCATCCACGTACGCTGTGAACTGCAAGTTGGGATTTGGCGATCTCATCCACACGAGTCCATAGTCACTAGTTCCTCGCAAGTAGCGCAACACTCGCTTTGCAAGCCCACGTGATGCTCATGCGTGAAGCAAGTTAGGAATCACCCTAGCGTCCGCACAGCGTTCGCAATGTCTGGGCGCGTGCATTGCACCAGATACTGCAGTGACCCCACTAGCTGCCGATAGTCTACTTCAGGATCATCATTAACACACACTGGCTCTACTTCTGGATTGCCTGACATCGGGAAGTTTCCTTTCACATGGGGTGTAGGCATCGGTTTGCATTTCTGCATCTTGAACGTTGTCAGGATCTTCTCGCAGTACCCCATCTGCGAGATTGTCAACATGCGCCCCGGCACGTATGTGATCTCCATCACTAGGAGGTGCTTCACGTTGCCCAAGTCCTTTATCTTGAACTTGCTACGTAGCTCAGCTAACACCATCTCGATGTCGGACTCCGTCCCAACAATCAAAAGATCATCAACATATACCGTCACAAAGATCTTGTTTGCTCCCACTGTTCTTACAGACACACCAGCCTCCATCTTGGTACGCGTGAAGCCACACTTGCGGAGATACTTATCCAGCATCATGTACCAGATACGCGGCGCCTGCCGCAAGCCATACAAACTCTGTAGCAACTTGCAAACACGACCCGTTCCATCGTCAAAGTAGTCTGCTTGTTCCATATAAATTTCCACCTCGTCCACTGGCCCATTCGGGAAGGCCGTGACGAAGTCTACTTGACGGCACAACAGACCCAGGTACAGAGCAAGCAGTAGGATAAACCGAACCGACTCGGCTTTGGCAACGGGGGCGTAGGTTTCCCAGAATTTGACACCGAGCTGTTGTTGACACCTCTTGATGGTGATGCGAGTCCGATATCTGCACACTTCACCTTTGTCCTTCCTCTTCCGGACGAACACCCACTTGTTCTACAGAACCTTCACCCCTTTTGGTCGCTCGACCAGCTCCCACACATGGTTGTGCATCTGCTCTTGGAATTCGGCGTCCAAAGCTTTGATCCATTCCTTAGCGTCAGGAGCAGCCAATGCTTCCTCTATTGACGTCGGCTCGAGCAACTCGTTCATCGGCTGAATGATCAAGTTAGCTGGAACATCGACCATGCAGTCACGAAGACTCACATTAGGTCGCCTAATGTGGGTCGATCGCCGAAACGAAGAGCCAGGACCCTCGTCCTCTTCACTATCATTCTCACTCCCAACTCCCACCGAACGAGGAATATTCTCTACTGGATCACCGTTCGCAATGACAGCGTCACCAGGATCATCATCCAAGCCACTCCAGTCTGGATCATAGTCCGCATCATCTGAATCACTGAGAGCTAGCGTGCGTCGTGAAGTCGCAGAGCCACTGCGGTTAGACAGCTCTCCACCGCGTCCACAAAGTGCAGAACAACTGGGGTTAGACAAGTTATCTCCACCTTCTGCACTGCCATCCCCATCAGCGTTCGCATACTGCGGCACATGATCCATTTCCCGTAGTCCGCGCGCACGTGACGACCGAGCTACAGTCTCAGCTGCACCCGTCAGATTCACACTCGACGCACCGCCTGCAGGAACACTAGCCAACGCCGGCGCACCCACAGCGATCGGAGCTTCAACTACAGTACCGGTATGATCTCGTATGTCATCACTGCAATGCCGTTTATCGCGATGTTCATCACGTTCACAACGCTCAGGTTCACCAAGAGCTCTCTGTGACGGACTTGGCGACGTCAAGTCACCCAGTTTGACGAAAGGAACTAGTGACGGGAGTTTGTGCTTTCCCCGTTTGTACCGATTAAGCAGGAGCTTCTCCACGTAGGCGTACTCCACTGTCCAACTTTCGGCAAACTCCACCGTCCTCAGTTCCTTTACCTTACCAGTCTTCAAATCCAACACTCGGTAGCTTTTTGACTCCTTCCCGTAGCCGAGGAAGAGGCACGGCTGTCCTGGGTTCTCTAGCGTATTCTTCCTCAAGACCTTTGGAGTGAAAGCGTAGACCAAACATCCCCACGTTCGTAAGTCGGAAACAGCAGGCCGATCACCAAAGCGTCGAGTGTACGGTATTTCTCCGTCCAATGCAGCACTCGGACTGATATTTAGAATCTCCACCGCAAAGTGGAACGCTTCTCCCCAGAGCAGGTTCGGAAGATCAACCGTTGTTAGTAAGCTTCGAACTCGTGCTAACACGATGCCATGCATTCGCTCTACGAGCCCATTTTCCTCGGGACTGTAGGCGTTCGTTTTCGCCAGAGCAATACCATGCGTTCGCAAAAAGGTCCTGAACCGACCGTTAATCAGCTCACCTCCTCCATCAGAACCAAATGCCTCGACTCGATGGCCTTGCGCGAGAATCCATGTCAGATGAATCATCACTACGTCACTAGCTTCCTCCTTTCTCTTCAAGAGAAAACCCCACACATAACGCGCAGCTTCATCTAAAACAAGCTGAAAATGCAGGTAGCCCTTGTAGGAAGGCTGTTGCAGACAGCCGTCATTCCGGTACAGCAAGTGGAAGCTGTAGTGCAAGGAAGGTGTGATGACGAGCGAGCACGTGTGCGATGGCACGCTCGACTCGACCACCTCAACTTTAGTGGTTTACAGCAAATGGTGAGGGACCAAACTGTGGATGACTTGGAGTTGAGTGGGAGCGTGCGCGCGCCTGAAGAACGGTATTGGACGTTCGTGCAGGCCCAGATAAATCGGATGTCGTACAAGCGAATGATCACTGAGAGGGCGCGACTGTCTTATCAGAAGCTTGTGTCAGACGAGTGCTTTCTTGGCGCGATACCGCCCACGAGTTTTCATCAGCTTCAGCAACACACTACCCTTGCGAAGCCATGCACAGTGTTGCTTCTTCGTCTTGATAAAGTCCCATCCATCCTTCTCAAGCTTATCCAGACTCAACAAATTGTTTGTGCCACTAGACGTATAGAGCACATTGCCGAGATGGAACGAAGTAGCTACAGTAGGCTGATTCTCATTCTTCACTCGAACATTCACTTCTCCAACCAGTCCTCTGCTTTTTGACGGTTTGCCTTCCCAATCAAACACCAAAGGACCATCATCTTGGCGTAGATGTCCTTGTTTGTGCACACATGGCTATCGCTCGCCGAGTCCAGGATCCATTCCACACGATTATCCATGGAACTCTGCGTTACCGCGGCCTCCGAACCGTAGTCACCACGAGAAAGCATGTCCACGTCTCGATTCTCGCCGGTTTTGCTAGCCTTCTTCTTGCCTTGCCAGCGTTTCCGTTCTGGAAGTTGCGAATCAGAGTCATCGTCATCGCGCCTGGGGTTCGGGCAATTCGCCTGAATATGACCGACTTCATGGCAGTTCCAACACTCACGCTTGTCATCACCACCAATCTTCTTTCCACCTTGCTTGCCGCCAGATCCGCCTTGCTTTTGATTACCTCCCTTAGCCTTAGATTTACCTCGAACACGCTTCTTGCCTTTTCCTTGCTCTTGCTGGCCAGGCTTCTTACCAGCCCGTGCGGACGAGATATCCCGGCCTTGCTGCGGATCATCCATTCTGGCGTCAAGTTCCGACTCCGCACTCAACGCATTCATCACTTGAGCCGAAGATGGTGTCGATCGTTGATACACAGGGTCAAAATGCCGAGAGCTGCCGAACAACGTCTCGATGCGTCTGTACAACATCCCCGAGTAGAATCTCTGCGAATTCTGCGTCAGAAACTTCTCTCTTGTAGTGCAGTAGCTCATTGCGAAAGAGCTGCATCTCACGAAGCCAGTCATTCATGTTTCTCTCCAGCGTGTACGCATTCGCAATCAACCGCTGTCGAGCGAAGATATAGTTCGCGTACTCGCGCTTAGTCTGTTTGTCAACAAAGGCACTCCACATGTCTTTGGCGCTCTGCTTACGGCATATCAACTCAGCGTCAGCCTTGGGTACGCCTCGCAAAATCGCACCGCGAGCTAGATTGTTCATCCGACAAAAGTGCTCCTCACTTACAGCCGCACGAACCGCTGAAGCGTCCTCAACAACTCCCCAAATATCCATGTTGGTCAAGAAAGTCTTCAACTCTTCTGCGTACAAGTCAAAGCTTCCCTGCATTACGGGTGGCTTATTCTCCATTTTCATTCCATACCAATCACCACCAGAGTACTGCGGGACCATTGCAGGAGCTGCATGTGCTCTATCACCTGCAAGAGGCGATGCAAATGCAGTCAATCCCAGCGACGGCAGTGCTGGGACCGTTGGCCACGCCGAGGTCGCAAGCATCGATGCAGTCGGCGCTGTTGACGCTGAAGCCGTCACGCGAGTACCAGGGCCTCGACCCCACACAGAACCACCTCCAGTTGTCCCCAGGAATGTGAACCCTCCAGTCAACATGCCAGCATTACCACTCAAGCCAGCAGATGTCAAACTCGGGACAGCAACGCTCGTACTCGCTCCAACACCCGATGCAGTAGGAGGAGGAGCCGCCACACTAGTTCCACCCAACGAACTCACCAGAAACCCGGGCGACAGAGGCGACAGAGCCCCACTTTGGCCACCAGATACCACCGTTGGGGTGCTCCACCAGACGACGACACATTCAATCCAGCCATCGCTCAGAGCTCCACGAGAACTGTTCGCAAAGCACCAAAGCTTTGGGCTCAAAACCTGGCACTATACGCAGGCGAGTGTCGGTGCGATGCTGGTGCTAAGACGAGCTTAGTTAGCAGGAAGACAACTCAAAGGAACACACGTGCTTCCCACTGAGCAAGATTGGGATTGAGGAGGAAACCACGAAGGTGCCAACCCCCTCTGTTAGCTGTAGCTAAATACCAATGGGCACAAGTTACTTGGTCCATACAACCAAAACCGACCTTGGCCAGTCCCAGGGCTATTGTCAACCTGGCTGAGGCGGACACAGCAGCAAGACCTTCATCAGAGAACATCAAATTTTACTATCTCATTGCATGAAAATACATGTGCGTACCACTATTTTGGTACGTAAATTTTCACTTGGAGAATGTATTGCCAGGTGCTCATTTGAAGTCTCCTCTTCAAGTACGTTGCAGTGCATTGTCGCGTTCCCTCTCTAACTGCCCATTTCAGTGGCGACGGACTGACTCCCGCACTTGCAAAGCAGAGTGGAAACACGCAAGCTAGAACCTCCAAGCATGCCCTCGCAGTCTCTCGCAGGCCGCAAGCGCCGGATCTCCGACGAGACGGCGCCGCAGACTCGAGGTCGCCGCCGCCGAGTTCGACAATGCCAAGCCAAAAACCAAGCTGAAACCTTCCGCGAAAAGGGAGATGGGGAATGTGAACACCAAGACGGAAAAGGGAAACCCGGCGCCATCCTCCTCAGCAGCCCGACGGATGTGTCAGCCGCGGTGGTACAAGTGCGTCAAGTTCGCACCAAACAGGCCAAAGCCAGCGGCCTGCCGAACTTTTCGCTGTCGCCACCAGAGCCAATTGTGACAAACTTTGGTCCAGTGGCAAAAGACGAAGAAGCCTCAGAACTGGAAGAGGAAGTGGAAGCCGAAGCATTGACACCACGGCCCACTGTGCGTCGACGCAGTGCTCCACGCCCCCCGTTGAGTCGACGACGAGCTGTTGGGTTGAACCGCGCGAGATTCGGCGTGGGCATCGTCCGATGTCGCAGCTGGAGACTCAATGGAGAGGGCACCGAGACGGAGGACGAGAGTCCCGCATGTTCGCCCCGGAGAGCAAATTCACCTTCTCCGAGCAGTTCTAGGGCTTTCCAGTCGGCGGTGGTGGACGAAGGTTGTGGATGCTCGGTAGGTGGCAATAGTGCTGGAAATGAGAAACTGGAAAACCAAGTTGGCACGTCGGTGCTTCCCATTGATCCGAGTCAAACTTGCTTCGATCGCAGCTATAGCGAAGACCAGTGGCAACTCCGCTCGCCGTCTCCAGACGAAGAATTTGATCCTGAGAACTCGTGCTGTGCTGCCACGAGCGTTGAGAAGACAGCCAAAAACGACGAGGAACAATGCGGATCGGAAATGCGCAAACCCAAGCCGATTCACGCGGCGCATGTTGAGAGCAACTAAACAAATGATAGTATTTCGCAAACGATTACAGTTTGCGTCGAAATAGTGCGGTCGCGCTTCCTCGATCGCCTTTTTGAAGTGGTGCTCGGCGCCAGCCGTGTCACCACTGTTAACAAGCGCCACTGCTGTGTTGGCGTATGCATAGCTGCAGCGCGGTAAAAGTGAAATGGCAGCGTCGAAATGGGCGAGAGCGGTATGTAAATCGCTGAGACGCTGGAATTCGGCCGCGCCTTGCTCGAAATTGCATACCAGGAGGCTAAGCGTGCCCAAACACACGTGGATACATGTCCTTCGCTAACAGCACCGTCGCAAAGGAACGTCGATAGAAATGACCGACGGGGTCATGATACTCCTCCGCACACGTGCTATAGCTTGTTGCTCTCCTCCTAGGTAATCACCCCCAGCGGCGGTCGTTGCTGACATAAAAAAACAGAGGCGCCGCTTGAGCTCAGCGTCTATCGCCAACACTCGAGACTATCGCGCCTGGAAGAGTACCAAATGCATTTTTGTAGTAATGTACTAAGCGTTTCCTACCACCTACACGAACGGCATTTCAGGATTAGCAGCAGATTCATCCGCACTAGCTTTCTTCTCTTGACTGCAGTTTGCAATCAATTACCGCAAGTCAGCGTTGTTCATCTTTTCAGCCAAGTTATCAAGGCATTTACGCTTTCAAAGCACTGGTTAGATCAGCACAAGGATACAAAATTGCGAAAAAGTAGAAGTCTTACCTGCCATGGTGCCAGTCGGTGGGACGAGTCATAGCGCTTTGACGCCGTCTCGAGAATCTGTGGAGACCACTTGTTGCACGCTTTCAGTAAGCTTGACAGGAAGAAGTCCATGTCGCTCGGGCGGTGGGTCTCGCCCATGTGCTCCGTGAACCGGTTGAGCATGACCTCAGCACCAGCGATATCTAGCTGACCGAGCCGACAGAGAACAGCGTTGCCATACGCTTCGTTCGCGACGTCGTATTGTGCATTGCCGCGTCGAATGTCACCGACTGCCTCGAAGCATCCCTCGGCAAGCGACCACAAGCTAGCGTCGGCATACACGTGTGCTGCCCGCAATCCATTCTCCGCAGCGCTGTGGACACTACCGCCAGCTTCAGCGATATTCTTGGCCTGGACATACAGCTCGGCCACCTCCTTGGCCAGTGCTGTCGTTTTGCAATCCGTGGGGAACCTGCGCTTCAGTCTTGACGCCAACTCGGACAGTCCGCGCGCAGCTTCATCAAAGTACCCAGCAGAAGCCAAGTCATCACACACGGCTCGAATTTTTCGCACGAGCTCGTTCTCCTCGCTCGGATACGTAACAATTTCCTCCAACGTGCACCACGCCGCTTCCAACTCGTAATTCGCCCTTGTCGCCAACGCACTCGCAGCCTTCGCCGCCTCCAGAAAAAACACCGCCGCATTCTTCCAGTCCTTCCTCACTTTGCACTGCAGAGCTTTCGCTCGAATCTGCCGATGCGACTCCGTCTCCGCCTCATTGAAGCCTGCCTGGAACCCCGTCGACTCCGCCACACGTCTCCGTCTAAGCGATCCATCATCTCCCGACGTCGATCCAGACCCCGACCCTGACCCGTTCACTAGGTACTTCTCGATACCTGACATAGTTCCTCTTCTCGAAATTTTCACCACCCACGGCGCCCGACACAGAGCTTTGACGTAGTCTCCCGACTCATCAGCCCAACGCCACGTCCCGAAGATGCCGAAGGCGTAGCGCTCTCTCGACGGCACGTGGACGACACTGAAGACCAGAGCGTTGTGGAAGCGCCAGGTCAGTGGTTCGTTGCGGACCAGAGCTTTCGCCGTCTGGTACATGGCCGAGAACCACTTGGAGACGCCCACAGACGCGTCGGGCACCAGATCCGCCGGCTCGTTCTGCTGACTGATCCACAGAGCGAACGAATGGTCCGACGGGTTGGTGGCTGCGGCAGTTAAGAGAACAGCAGCTACAAGCACTACAAGGCGGAAGAGCGTGGCCACGAGGACTGGCAATAGCGTCGCCATGAGGAACATGCCGAACACTGTGGGGGTCAGAAGGTGGCAACAAGTTTAGAGCGCTGTACCTTGGGTTCTAGGTGGAGATAGAATACATAAAGTGGTGCATATTGTAGCTTACGGATCAGAAAGATGGCGTTGTTAGCCGTCATGGATGGTGGCGCTGCTGGAACAGCGACAGCCGCTGGTGAAGGTGGCATCCCCCACGTCATTATTGTAGGACCAGAATCAGGTGGCGAGATGTTAGGTCGTGCTAAGTACGAGGTGTACTCAATGTACCCACTACTAGACTGTAGCCAAGTGGAGCAGCTCAAACAATAAGCAATGGTGGCGACGACTCCGCAGCGTCAGGACGGCCGCGCCAGCAACGAGCTGCGGCCTTTTGCGTCCGAGCAGGGCGCGCTCTTCCGTGCCGACGGCTCCGCGCGCATGTCGCATGGCAGCAGCACCGTGCTGGCGGCGGTGTACGGCCCCGGCCAGGCGCGCAACTGGCGCGCTGAGAAGACGGACAAGGCCACGCTGGACGTGTGCTTCAAGTTGGAGAAGAGCATCATGAGTGCGTGCCAGTGGCTGCAGGCGGTTTGGCAGGGTTTTCAGTATGGCAGTGTGGCTGATTTTGCTGGTATTGTTGTTGCGGTGCCAAATTGCAGCCTCCAAGGAGAAAGAGTACGAGCAGATCATCCGCGAGACCTTCACTCCCGTCGTGCTCACCGACAGCTTCCCGCGCGCCGTCATCAGCATCGTGGTGCAAGTCATCGAGGACAATGGTTCTATATCCTTTCCACTATATTGTTATTGCTGCGTGTATTGCTTGCTGTTGCGGTGTGAAGTGCATGTTTCAATTAGCCAAATGCCGGCGAAGTTGCCCTTAACCTTGCATTGACGTTTTTGTCGTTTGGAAACCAGCACCTTCTTGCAGTTGCTATTAATGCGGTGAGTTTGGCGCTGATGGATGCTGGCGTACCCATGATTTCGGTCGTCACGGCGACCTCGTGCAGCATTTTCGACGACGGCAACCTGTACTTGGATCCGACATCTGCAGAAGAAGAGGTAATGCAGCATCAGCGATTTACCTTTTTTCCCTGAGAGTGATCAGCATGGGACTCATGAAAATTATGAATGCTTATGCACTGCAGGAGGCTGTTTCGTGGGTCACCACTGCGCGACCCAGCACAAGTGATGGCGTCCTGACCTGCATCACCAATGGTTGGTGCAGATCGTTGGCTGGTAGATTTTGGATTGATCTGGTGGATATTTGACAATGAATGTTGCGTTTTATGCAGGTTTGCTATCAGAAGAGCAGTATTTCGCGTGCTCGGAGGCATGCCAGAGGTACTGAAATCCCTGAGAACAGTCCGCAGCAGTTTAAAGGATACCTGGTCGACTAACACGCGTGCTCAATGTCCACAGGGCATCGGAGAGTGTGGCGGCTTTCTTCCGCATCGTTCAGCAGAAGAAACACCCGCTTGAGTCAGCCGCTCAGTAAATTAGTACTGGAATAGAGTCTCGTCTTGCGTAAGATGCGCGGATGAGATGGCAGCAGCTCCGAAATGATTTGGTTGACTTGCTGCTGATGAGCGGTCTCATTTGTTGTTGTTAAGTTGTTTTTTTTTCTCAAAAACTATCGCCTCATTTACTTTATTTCAGCGTTTGAAGAGTCTTCGCTTGGTTGGTACTTCGCCAACGGATCAGCCGTATCGAACCGTGTCGTCGACAAACCAGTCGAACTTCTCGTTACCATAGCCAACAATCACGCTTTTGACCTGCGAGTATGAGCGATACGCCTCAAGTCCATTCTCTCTCCTGCAATTCAACAAATACAGGTAATCAATTTCTAAGCTCATCACTCTTGCAATTCGTAGGCCAACTCACCCCATGCCGCTGTCCTTCACGCCTCCCCATGGGCTTGATGGATCGTTTCGGTGATGATCGTTGAGCCAAACAATTCCGGCTTCCAAATTGTTGGCTACGCGGTGAGCACGCGTGATGTTGGTTGTCCATACAGCAGCACCAAGTCCGAAGAGCGAATCGTTTGCCAGCCGAACAGCTTCGGCTTCATCCTATAGCCAGCAAATCAAAATTATCATTACAACAATACTTTTAAAGTATTGTAAAAAAAAACACTGCTGCATACATTAATAGCGTACCTTGAAGGAATACGCCACAACTACAGGTCCGAACACTTCTTGCTGGACAAGCTCCATGTCAGGGGTTACATCAGTAATCACCGTGGGCTCGTAGAAATATCCCTGCAGTACATTTTGGTCAGTGCTGATGACAGTCGATATAGACTTAACTTCGCATTGATCTGACACACCTTCAGATCTGGAGCACGGCGACCTCCACAGCGTACCGTTGCGCCAGCTTGCGTGGCGCGTTCCACCATTGCATGAATGCGCAACAGGTGTGGCTCCGAGATGATGGTACCCATCTGCGTTCGATCATTCATCGGGTCACCCAAGCGGATCGAGCGAACTTTTGTAATCAGCTTATCCACCAGTTTGTCAAAGATATTTTCCTGAATGATCAAACGCGCACCCGTTACGCAGGTTTGACCACTCGCGATAAAGCATGCAAAAGCTGCTCCATTTACGACGTCATCCACGTCGATATCATCAAAGACCACAATCGGAGCTTTACCACCCAGCTCCATCGTCGTACTTGCAAGATTTCCACCTGCCGCCGCAGCCACACGTCCTCCCGTAGTCGTTCCTCCTGTGAAATCAATTTTCTTAATCGCCGGGTGCTCGGCAAGAGCTTGGCCGGTAATTGCACCGAGACCGGGAACGCAATTAAAAACGCCAGCGGGAAGTCCTGCCTCATAGCACAGCTCAGCAAGCTGCACAACAGTGAGTGGGGCTAACTCCGACGGTTTCATCACCACAGAGTTGCCCGCTGCCAAGGCAGGGGCCAACTTCTTCACAGCAATGAGCAATGGGTGGTTCCACGGCGTGATCTACATCAGTAAGAAAAGTATAAAAGGTCAGCATCAACCACGTTAGCATGCTTCAACACCAAACCACCAACCAGTCCGACAGTTCCGAGTGGCAGGCGCTGTACGTAGTTTACATATGGCCCTGAGAACGGCGGCACCGAGCCCTCCGACGTCCGTGCCAGTGCCGCAAAATACTCGAACCATTCTACAGATTCACTCATCCACCCCATCAGTCTTCAATCTCGCCCACAAACACACTCCTTAACTCGCTTCACACCTGGGAGTCTCGCGAGCTGCGCCCTCATCTCTCGGATCGGTCGTCCAGTCTGTAGACTTTCCTTCTCTGCGAACTCCGGGATCCGCTTTCGCAGCGCCTTGGCAATGCCATTGAGCACGTTGGCGCGATCCGCAACGGATGCCCGCGACCACGACCCCGTCTGGAACGCATGCTGTCCGCTGGCTACGGCGCGATCCACGTCTGCGGCCGTAGCGTTGGCCACGTACGCGAGACGCTCGGTCGTCGCGGGGTTCTCCACTGCCAGCCGAGCGTCTTCGCCGGCTCCTGATGCTGTCACGAACTTACCGTCGATGAAGAGCCCATACTCGTCGCGACTAAAGGCTGCAGACGACGCATAGCGAGCCCAGGGGTGGGGAGCGCTGCGTCCAGCGAATGTTGATGGGGAGCGAGCGCCGATACGCCACATCCTCGTGTGAGCTCCAGGCAGCAGAATGCGGAATGAATCGCGTGGGCACATATCGGTGACTGACCATCACTCTGCAACTTCAACGGTATCCGGACGCACCAATCAGACCGATTCGACCAAATCTATGGCGTAAGGCCGCTCCTGACACCATGGAGTGGTGATGCTCTTCAGGTCATTGATGTATGTGTGTTGTGCTTTGATGCAGAGCCAAGGCGTCAGTGCTCCGTGAGGACTGGGCGACGGCCGAGCAGATCGAGCGCGTGCAGCTCCAGCTGCTGGACGTCGTCGACTTCATCAACAGATTCCGTACGGCTCTTCACAGGAGATACTACAGACACCATTTTATTAAAGTCTATGGGTTTTGCTGGATGCAGATGCGAGTACGAAAACTCGACTTGCTGTTTTGAACGAGAAAATGACCGCCGTCGAGAAAAAGCTGAGGTTGGTAACGCCAATCATGGCTGCGGTTGGAGCGATACTAATCGATACTGCTGTATGTTGTGCATTATTCAGATACGTTGAGAATGCAGTGCGTAAGGCGAGACCTCCAGATGCTACAGACCCAACAGAGTAGGGCTAAGCGAGAAAGGTCATGTATATGAAGCGTTAAACGCAGTCGTCTTTGCTTTCTTCCTCCAGTTAACTGCTGTCAGAGCTGCTTGGGCGTGAGGGCATCCGAAATGATCGGTAGCCAGACCTGGAAAGAGAAGTGGGAGGCTTGCGCAGCTCGGCTGTCTTGATGGGATCCAATCGAGGAGAATCAGACCAGAATTTGGCTGGATCCACATCTTCTTCCGGCTGTTCTTCAGCTCTGCTTTGGTTGTCACCGGAGATTTCCATCACGTGCTGCATGAGGTATTGTTTCATTCCAGCTTCGATCGCGTCGCCATCCTGCGGTGGTTCCCATGAATTGTCACTCTTCGCAGGCTCCGTAGGTGTCTCTCCACGTGTCGTGTTTTCTTCATTATTGCGTTCGTGATTCCCGTCCTCTGCTGGCAAGAATTCCGACTCCAGGTCACGAAGGGAACCCGATTTTGAGATTGACAAGAGTGGCGCGGGCGGCAAAGTTGTCTGTGTCTCCGTCTCGCAGCCGAGTACCGGCGCGTGAATAACAACAGGTTTGTTGTAGCTCATGAGCGACTCAAGGGGATCCGTACCCGCGTCTACGCATGATCTTATGATCAGTGACTGCACTGTTCTCGCACGCTGCACAATTCTCGGGATTCGCTCCGTCTCACTGGCACAATCCACAGACGCGATGGACGGCGATGCCGAAGGAGCGAGTTTTGCTGCATCATAACCATCATTTGGCTGCATCCCCACCTTTTTAGTCGGAGCCCTCTTCTTGGCTGCGATGGCTGCTGAAATTGAGTCCACAGGAGCCGACGTACGTCGTTGAACGGGTTTTACTTGCTTCACTTGTTCTACCGCATCGTTTCCATCGGCCGATGCTGCGCCTTCGTTGACGTGGCTTCCCACGCGATTTAGCAATTGTTTCATTTTTTGCAGCCGATCGCGTACTTCCTCTTGAGCTCTGGCAAACTCTTCTGCAGTCGTCAGTTTGGTAAGGTTGCCTTGGCAGTTGCACAATAGTGAGGACATTAGCCGTAGGGAAATGGAAATTTTCAGCTAACAACCAGAGCATACCGATTCGAGCTGAAGGCGTGTGAAAAATAGGAGGGGTATCGGGTGTCGCCGGCCTTCCCATAGGAGTTCGTGCACGGGCACTACCAGGTCGAGATGTTGTCGATCCAGGTCGATACGAGGGTGTTGAGGCCCGTGAAGAATTGAACAGCTCTTCTTGCGAGATAGTTCCTTTCTTCAGCTTTTCACGACAAAGTTGCAACTGTACGTCGGTGAACGCATCGAGTGTTTTCAGGTCTGGAAATGCCGTCATCACGTCGATGAGGTAGCTTTTAGCGCGAACGTAAAGGCACAAGACAACAATTTGTCACTGTCAAAGCCCCACTACCGAAATATTGCCATTTCACTTACCTGCTCGAGTAGCAGCATGGATTTCCTTGCAGCCAGATATCTTGTAACGTCTCACACTTCGCAAGAGTCGTAATCTGGGAGTTTGAGTCGATTTGATTGTTTCGCAAGTCAACAGACTCAAGCTGAAGGCATCGAGTGGGAAGAGGATCCAAGTCTGCGATGGCATTGTCGTGTGCGTAAAGCTCGTTAAGCTTTTCCAGTGGCGTGAGAAAGCCTTGAAAGTCGGATATCTGGTTCCCATTGACCCGAAGCACCTGTTGTGAAAGTACTCAGCTAGATCAGCGCCATGCACTTATAATGATAAGCCAATGTAGACCCACCGCTAGGTTCGGAGGCAGTATGCCTTGCAAGGATGTAAGTTTGTTCTCTGACAGGTTCAGCTCTTCCAGCTTTGTGAGGTGGGCGAGGTTGCCCACAGATGTCAGCTGGTTCCCGGTGAGGTTCAAGTGCGCTAAATTGTTCAGACCATCCAGTCCCTACAACAATAAACATCGCGCATAAGCGTTTAGCCACTGCGCGTTGCTGTACAGCAGACTCGTTTGAGTAAAGAGGAAGAGCTGCAAAATACACACCTCTGACGCTCCACCTTGAAGCTTGTTGCGGCCTAAGTCCAAGTGCACAAGTAGCCTACATCCTCGAAGGTTCTGGACCGAGGTGATCCTGTTGCCGTTAAGCCAAAGGTTTTTCAGTCTGCCAAGCGCTAAGAAGTCGCTGGAGATCTGTTCGATCTGATTATCGTTCATCTGGAGACCTTCCAGATTCGAGTTGCTTCACAACAAAATGCAACATGAGCTCAATACGCACACAAACCCAATGTTTCTACTACTCACGCCTTCAAGCCGATCGTGTTCGTGAGTTTGTTGTTGTAGATCTTGAGCTCCCGCAGCTCTCTCGCCGTGCTGACATTTCGCAGCGACGTGATCCTATTGAACGACACGTCCAGCGAGCACAGCTTCGGCAGCTGCACAGCACCAAGTATACCCGTATCACAAAGTAGCGCAAACGAGCTAGTAGATGCAGCTGCGTGTCCGAACCTCTGACAGATTGCCGAGCTCTCCAATCGACCGATTGTGCGCATCGATGGCGTATTTGCTCGAGTTGAGCTCCGTCGAGAGCGCTCTCTACCCGCACATACACATATTTAGTCAGCCAAAGGAGAACTCGGTGAATTAAAGCCGTGGCTACCGCTTAAATACCAGCGCGGGCCCGTCGAGTACTTGGATCTGCGTGGGGTTGGCGTCGCCCCTCATCGTTTTGAAATGTGTCGCTTCAAGGCAAGTGCACCAGCTGTTTATGTAACTAACATCAAACCATATTTCAGCCAGTAAGAGCGCTGCATTTCTTTCAAACGGAACATTCCCGCGCGCATTATTGATTTCGCACGAAGACGCCGCCACCAGAAGGTACGAGGCGGCCTGTAGACGACGAGAGCAGCGTATCCGAGCCTACCGGGACGTTCGTCGCGTGTCCGGCATGTCGCCTAACGCTGTGCACCTTTGTTCCCCTTTCAACAGCAGCATGGAGGACACCACGAGCACCAGCGCCGACACAAAGCTGGTCTTCGCCGACTCGGACGCTAACACGACGCCTAGCGCCGCTCCTAACGCCGACGCCTCGCAGGCCGACCTCCAGGCCCAGCTCGCGCTCTTCCAGCAGCAACAGCAGCAGTACATCCAGCAGCTCGTAAGTGCGCTGCATTTCCCTCGTATATCAAGCAAAGGAGATGCTGACGGATTTGTTCTCGTTCTTACTTGCGATTGCTGCTCTGATGCGACGCTTTAGATGGTAAGGAGTCGGTGTTGTAATGAGGAGGAGGAGGCTTGCTTGTGTCTAACTAACGTTTTTTGTGTTATATTTTGTCGTCTTGCAGCAACAATCGAACAGTGAGCAGCTTCGCGCCATGTACAGCTCGAACGCCATGATGCAGCCTTACATGGTGAGTCTGATACATGATTGTTATGGGGTAATATCCTACGTTCATTAACTGGCGTCTCTTGTTGCTATTGCAGCTGTCGCAGTCGATGTTCCCTCGTCCGACGACTCCCAATTCGGCCGAAACCACGGAGGAAGAGCCAGTCTACGTGAACGCCAAGCAGTACCACCGCATCATGATCCGTCGCCAGCAGCGAGCAAAGCTCGAGGCGAAGCTAGGAAACCCTCGCCAGCGCAAGGCGTACCTGCACGACTCGCGCCACAAGCACGCCATGCGGCGGCCGCGTGGCCCCGGAGGCCGATTTCTTACGAAGGATGAGATTCAGGGCTTGAAGGACGGCACGATGGTGTTTGAAGATCTACCGAGGAAGGCTGCTCCCAAGCAGTAGTAGAGCTGTCTTCTACACTCGCGTTGCCCCCCCCCCCCCCCCCCCCCTGCAGGAGCAATGCACCACCAGATAGCAGCACACTCATCTTATTTGTATTCCGCGACGCACAATGAAAGCGGAAATTGCATGTTCTGCATGTTGCCTCACTACTTCCAGCTAGTACCGGGGCTTTATTTCTCCAACGGACGGACATACGCCACTTCACCAGATTTCGACACGATGAGTCCGCAGGCGCGTGCACGCTGCGGCTTGTCTTCGAGTCCGAGGCTTGCCCAGATACGGCGGTTTCCGAGTGCTGCAAGCTGTGCGCGTTTTGCAGCGATCGTGTCCTTATCGAAGTTCTCGAGAGGCGCGTAGATGCTGTTGATGCGCAAGTTGTCTGTGTGCAAGGAAAACGTTGCGTTGGTGATACTGACAGATTATCCAGCATATCCGACACAACCAACGCACTGCTGTCAGTAAGCTCGCCAGCTTCTTCTTCCTCTGTTGGGTTCCCGTCGACCTTCTGGCTAGAGTCACGCTCAAACGAGTTGGTAAGACGCAACGAAGGAGACTTGTCTGGCACTGAGGACGCATCAGTGATCGACGGAGGCGAAACTTCTGGCGATGGTGGAGCATCGTAGTCATTTCTCCTGTAGGACGGTCGTTGTCCTACACAAGAACAAAGCAAGAAAGAGTTAGCTCCAGCAATCCAGAGCATGTTCATATACCCCAACCCCATTACCATAAGTATTCTTGGTCGGCGTGCACGAACACGTAGAATTGCATGCACAATGCGAGAAGTGGCAGAATCGACCGCGCTGACACACGCCCTTGTTTTGGAAGTCGTAGCACACACCTGTACCAGGCCCCTGGCTACCACCTGCTCCACCGCCACCACGCTTCTTCTTGCTGGCTGGAGCGAAGTCCTGAACAATGGGGGCATGTCAGAATGCAGATAGTAACTAGTCCAAACAACACGGAAAATTCTTACATCTGACGCCGAAGGGGTGTCATGACGACTCTTTTGTTGCGATGAAGTCGGCTTCTTGCTCGGGTCATCGGGGAAAAATCGCTCGATCTCATCGAGCTTGATATCCTCGCCAATCGCCTTCTCAATCATCGCCAGGAAATTGCGCTCGAGGGGCATCCCGCGGTCTGGGCGGCACCGAATAAATTTCCAGCCACCTTTCATGTTGAACACAAGCACGCAAGACAATGAGAGATCTGCACAAGTCCAGAAAGATATACAACCATTTAGACATACCCTTTCGCCACCCGACACCGCGCTCGGTAGCATTAAACTCCGCACTTCCAGAATCCCAGGTGCTCTTGTCATGCGACGGAATATAGGTGAGCCAATCCGGGTCGTATACACACTCCATAATACGCGACGACGCCTTCTTGTCCTGTCGGAAGGCCTCGAAGTCATCTAACCCCCCACATCATATCCATACGCAACACCTTGATAAGTTCAACTGCCAATATCAAGAGAGGGTCAAATCGAGAGACTTTTTACCTGGTGCGAACGTGATCCAGTCATGGAAAACCTGGGTGCGCTTGTCATGGATCACCAGCTTAAATCCCGGTTTCGGGGGCCGTCCTCTCCACTCCACGCCGAGCTGGAAGTCTGCAAACAGCATCGACGTCGGAGTCCAGTGGAACAATCCCTTAGAGTACCCTGGCGTGTACGGCAGCAGTACGGGAGTGAACACCAACCCGGCGTTCTGTCTAGTCTGAGAGACTCTCGGCAAAATGCTGCGGATTACGTGCCCCACCCGATTGATGGGGTACATGGACTGCAGCACGAGCTGGAACATGTCGGGCGGCTGTCCTTTGGGCGGCGGTAGCTGCTTGCGTGGGCCCACCACGTCGTTCTGGATGAGCTTGAGTCTGTCCTGCAGCTTGGAGGTCATCACGGGGCTGCCGTTGAGCGCCAAAATGTCGTACAGCAGCAGCGTGAGCACCGACTTGCTGCCGTCCTTGTCGGACACCATGAGTCCGTCCAGGATGGTCCATTGATGCGGCACGACTGTGTTGCGGTCCACTCCGGGCTGCAGGCGGTCGGGCCGCACGGGGCAGAAGAGCGCCACCTCGCGGATGTCGTAGTTCTGCGGGATGAGGTAGCAGCGGCCTTGCACCAGCAGCGCCAGGAAGTGCACGCCCACCGACTTCTCGCACACGAAGTACGGGTGCTCGCCCACCTGGTGCTCGCTGCCGCGCAGCATGGTCTGCGCCACGTTCATGGGCGCGCGGTCCAGGTCGTTCCAGCCCACGATGGCGTTGATCTGGCGCTGCAGCTGCTTCTTCGTGTTCACGTGCACGGGCTGCCCCAGCTCCACGGGCACGCCCGCGATCGTCTGCGTGCCGGCGAGACCCGAGCCCGACGCCATCGTCGCGGTCGCCATCGGGCCACTTCAGATTTTTGTTTGAGGAGACAACGCCTCATTTAACCTGTTGCATGAGGTGATTTGGGAGCTTATTGTAATACAGTTAAACGTATGCAAATGACAACAGCATTTGATCTTGAAGTGTTGCCACTTCATCGGTTTGCTGCGGAAAATGGTCTCACGGGAGGCCGAGATGAAGAAGAAGGCGACCTCGGCGGAGCACCATCACCTCATCGGCCCCTCGCACTCGCAGTATGAAGAGGAGCTGGACTGCATCCGTACGGAGGGGGATCTGACGCTCATCAAGGTGCAAACGGAGAGGAAGAAGCTCGTGGAGCTGGAGGCCAAGTTGGCCGAGGTCAACAAGCAGCTCCGAGACAGGAAGAAGACGCCGAAGCCCGGGGAAAATGTTGCACAAGTTAAAGAATCTGTAAGGAACAGAGGACTATTTGCTGCGTTGGTGGTGCCGACAGCAGGCGGCAAACGAGCTGCTAAACAACAGCAACTCCCGACGATCACCCAGTCCGAGAAGGAACCCGAGGTTAGCGCCGTGAAGCGGGTGCCTACAAGCTCGGCAGCAACAGGAAGATTGCTGCAGACTGAAGAGCGCCTGAAAGTTGCTGTGGCGGAGCGCACTGTAGAGCTTCAGAAGCTGCGGAATGCCATCGATGAGACGCGACGGAAGAGACTAGACGCTCTGGCGACCGAGAAGCAAATGCAGAAGTGCATCCTAGAAGATGAAGAAGACACCAAACAAGCGCAAAACGAAATCGCACAGCTGAAACGACACGCAGCTGAAATGAAGAACGAACTATCTGCTACAGAACTGGAGTTCGACACAGAGAACCAGGCTTTTAGGCTGGAGAGACAGAGACTGCTGCTGGAAGTGGAGGAGATTGTAAAGGCGGACAAACAAGGAGCTCAAGATCAACCTGCACCAGTGTCACATGTGAGTGCTTGTAGTTTGCTGCCTGCTGCCTGCTGCGTGTGGAGTGTATTCACTGCTTGCTTCTCCAGAAATACAGCATGTTCCACAACAACATTGGTCATCGTAGAAAGCAGAACGTGAGGTGAGTGAACACTTCTTATCTCAAAGCTTACAATGTGCTGTGGTACCATTTGCGTCTGACGGAGAGATGGCGAGCACATGAAACAGAGCATTCAAGTGGAAAAAGGTCAGCTTGGAGCAGAAGATCGTGTCGTTCGAGCAGAAGAAGCGGCTGCTAGACCGAATCGTAGAGGAGACGAATGTGAAGAACCTGAGCGAGTTTATCCACAAGTATAATGACCAAGAATTCACCAAGGCTGAAGCGTTTGCGCGAATCGAGGCACAGACCGCAACAAGTAAGTAATTATTGACTTCACTATCCAATGAAGCTCTGCTGATAAGCATTGCTCTGTTCATTTAGATGCTACTCTTAATGAGTCCATTGTTCAGCTCACAGATGACATCGCACGTCTCAGCGGGGCTGGAGAGGGCGGCTCAATCGATGACGCAGAGAAACCGTCTGGTACGTCCTGCTCTGCTTCTGTCATTTTCGCTTTGCTTAACGTACGGGTGTTGATTATTTCACAGCTGAACTTCAGAAAGTGCTCGATACAGACGACGTCCACATCAAGCGGTGGATGAAGGACGCGGATATCTTTGCAGAAGCGTATGTCAGCAACTGTGTTCAAATGTTCCTAGTTACATATGTGCTAACTCGACGTATATTTGCTGTTAATCAGGGTAAAGTGTCTTCGCGATCCTATTCACGATATCTACAAGGAGTTCTTCCCAAACGATTGCACTGAAGAAGTTTTCGACAGCACGGTACGAATTGTTTATCGGGTGGCTTAGCCGCTCAACCTACTTACCGTTCATTTGCACTTAGGTAACAAGAGAGTCAGGTATGATGCGTCGAATTGGTGCCGTCGAGGAACGTATTATGCAGTTCATCATGGCCAAAATACTCGAGGAGACTGAAGCTTCAGCCACACCGAACAACAGCGACACGTTGCGACGCTTGCGGCAGTACCAAGGACGAAGGGAACAACGTGACTCTGCTGCAGCAACACTCTCCAAACTGTGCGGCGTCGAGCCTCCGTCCACATTCAAGAGCGCGGCTAGTGCCCATCGCACCAAGGGCGACAAACCAGTCCCCGAAGACACCGACGACGACGACAACGACGTCCCAGCCGAAGACGTGACCGTGAAGCACTCGGACGTATTCCGTCGGAAATTCATCGCCTCCTCCACCAGAGACAGCGGCGCCGCCAATACTGCAACAAACGCTTCAGGCTCAGCATCCACTACGGGTTCGCCCACACGCAAGAACGCCACAACAGCGCTCAACCTCTAAAAACCAAGTTGAAGTTTTTCAAAGTCTCATGTCACTGCATTCCCCCGCATAATGACCATCCCTTGCGCTATCATTCAACCAAAAAAACGTATGACGGACAAGGTCAAGGGCGAGTCGGCGGCGGGCGCCGCCGTTATCCTCCTCTCTGACGGTATGTCTTGGCCCCATACGACGCTTCGATAAATGCATCCGGTTCTCCTCTGTCTCCTCATCCCTCATTGACGCTCTAACTCCCCATATTCACGTCCCCCCCTTAGACGAACATGACCACAAGTCCAAGGCCTCCACTCGACCTCGTCGCGCCGCCTCCAGCGGCCTCACCAGCATCTTAAGCGACAGCGATAGCGACAGTGACGTCAAGCTGGAGGAGATGCTGAGCTCTGTGAGCGCGGACTCCAAGTCTAGCAGCGCCAAGAAGCCCTCAAACTCCACGTCCAAGTCGCCGCCGCGGACCAAGACCAAGGCGCGCAGTCGCTCCATCTCCGACGACGACCGCTCTCCTCAAAAGACCACGGAGCGGGTGTCCAAGCGACGTGCCACTGCTCCTAGCACGCCGCCGACCAACCGGTCGAACGGACTGAAGCCCATCACGCCGTCGTCGACGCTCAAGTCGTTCATGAACGCGTCGCTGGTGTTCGACATGGTCACGTCACTAAGTACGAACGATCCGGGCGTGGCGATCGCTACGCTTCGCAGTATTGTGGTGCTCGGCAAAGAGTATCCGTCAGATCTACTCTATGCCGAGCTCATCGACCGCATCCAGAGTCACGAAGCCATTGCGTACAGTGACGCAGTGGCGATTTACGCTGCGCTGGTGTTTGTGTTTGACAAGGCAGCGTCGTGCAGTTGCGCTCTGACGTTCCCAAACCAGTGGGAGCCATTGGCGACGGCGCTGCAAGAGGTTAGTGGGAATGGACGAGTCGGGGAAGACGGAGAACTCAAAAAGAACGAGAGCTGGCGTCGCAATTTGCTGGTGGTGCAGTTTTTCATCTATTGCTTCCAGCAAGACATGTATGCGTGTCGCTCGCGGTATGAGCGTCTGGAAGGGAAGGCGTGGGTTTTCCGAACTCGGCTGTTTTGTCTGTTACAGAGCGATAGCATCACTGCGTCAAGCTCAGCAAAGGCACGTGCCAAGGCGCGCGCCAAGTCCACCAAGATGCGCAACAACAACCTCATTTTCCACGCCATCGGCTGGGGACTGCAGCTGTGGCAGCGTGTGTACGACGACGAAGACAAGCCGAAGAAAAAGAAGGACAACAACGCCGACGAAAATGAGGAGACCAACCTGTTCCTTCAGCAGGAAGGCGAGCAGGCCTGTCTGGCAGTGGTTCGTCTGATTGAGATGCTGTACCAATGCACGGACCAGCAGGTCAACGCACTCCAGCGAATTCAGGCTGGTCTTGGCGAGCTCACGCAGTCTACCCGCATCAAATTCTCGCAAGCTTTACAGTCCCCAGCTTTGCGGACACAACTGGCGGCCACGATGATTGGGTTGTCGAATAAGTCGCGAAGCAAGGAAACGGAGTGGTATGAGTGCAATGCTCTCGGCCGTGTCCAGCTTGCTATGAACCCAGGTACGGCAATAGTTTGATCTGCTTGCTTTGGTACAATACTGAGGTGTGTTCTTCCTGTGTTTCAGATACCAGCAGTGACGTCGCGCACACTGATGGCTATTCATGGTCTCACTTCGACAGCTTTATTAACTTGAAGCCGCAAAGCAACCTCACGAAGCTACTCCAAGAGATCTCGCGCATGCAACATCACTAGATTGCATACGGCTTATGTAATGATGACTGCTTTAGTTTGAACTTGGTCACACTGTTCCGGGCTCACCAGCTGCTGCTATTTCCATTGAATGCTGCCGATGACCCAAAGATGACATCGTCCGTGTACACAGACACAATGCCAAGACTAGTCGGTCACAAGCACAACAGATCAGTCAGTACGATTCCACACCCAGTATTCTCACAGAAGCCACGCACTTGTCGGAGACAGCAAGATACACTCCCTTTTCGCTGGAGAATTCGCCGCTTGTTTTGTACGAAGTCGAGGACACTTGGTGCGGCTGGTGTTGTCTGCAGTACGTTCGATCCAAAACAAACATTAGGGCGAGCATTTTTTTGGGGGTGGTTGGAGAGCTCCATCAACACTTACAGACTGGTCTGCTCCAATCTACTCGCCGTCCCGTTGAGGTGCGCAGTCGAAAACCTGTCATGCCCACAGCAGTTTTGAGTCAGCATTTGTATGGTTCCGCAAGCCTCATTACTCGTACCCGTCACGACCAAATATCGCAAACTTGCCGGACTTGGAGCGTCGGATTTCACCAATGGCTGTCAATTTCGACTCGATCAGGGAGGTGCTGGGATAACACCACACAATTTGGTCAGTCGTGTACTTGCTTTGCTGCATAAGAGGCTCTAGGAGTGAGTACTCACCATGAATTTTGTCGAAGCATGCGGGTATCTATCAGCGCAATGTGACCTCGCTCGAATCCGAGAGCGATGTTGAAGCTGCTCAGGTATTCGTGTGCGAAGAGGCCACCCAACGTGTCCACATTCTGCATAAGCAGCGAGAAAAATCAGCACGAAAGCCGCTTCTACGAGTATGTTATACACCCACGCACCAGAAATCTGTAGAGCGGTACTTGGAGCTGCGGAGAGTGAACGCGGGTGTCCGCGACTTGGAAATCGCCTCCATCTGTCGTCCAGCTCAATTGAGAATCCGTTGGTGACCAGCGAACGCTGCTAACCACGTCGTAAGCGTCGAACTTGCCGATGACAGCTGAGGATTTCGGATCTCCCTGGTTCCGGAGATCAGTCACAACCACAGTTTCATCGAAACCTGACGAAAGAAAGCCACATCAAGCAAGCATCATCAGCAGGTAAATATCAAACAGAACGATGCCTGTCATTCTCACCGCCAGACAGCACGTGTGAGTTCGTAGTAGGCGAGACAGCAAGCTCTCGAATAGTGTCGGAGTGGACAGAGTTGATCGGGTCTGTTTGCGCACACATAAGTCGTGAGTAAATGCTCGTCAAATAAATAAAGTGACTTGGGCAAAGCCTACCTTGCAGCCTGCACGGCCCACCAACAGATAGATTTCCTAGCTGAATGAGTTGGATCTCTTTCCCGATCGCCACAATGGCGGCTTGCGTCCCCATCCAGTGTATGTCACGGACCTCCTGCAGATAATAATATTGTCAGAGCACAGCTCGAATAGACCGGTCCAACATGCTTACATACCTCTTCGACCATGATGTGGGCTGGTGGCTGTGCGGTTCCGGTCGATGACAGGAAGTTTGTCACGAAAATCCGGTTCTTATCGGCGGCTTGCCTCGAGGGATCTGCGGCGATTTCCGTGCCCACAAGCAGAAGCCCGTCCTCTCGAACAATAGGCTTCGACAGTGCTGCAAAGAACGATACAAAGTAAGTCAAGACGCTTACATGTAGACCCACTCCATGGCAGACTTCGTACGGAAAGGGGTGCGGTCCTGCCTCAACTCGAAGGTGACATAGTGGTTGGGAGTGGAGAACCCCGGGTACGATGCATGGCTACTCATCAGCACAGGCGACGTTGGCGGCAATGCTTCGCCGCCGATCAAACTGCCAAAAATTCAACGTCACAAGTGAAGACAAGAGTTAGATGTCTGGAAAAGAAACAAGCAGGGATAAATACTCACTCTTCGTACACCATTGGTAAATTCGTTGATGGAGCAGGTGAGGCCGCCGAGCTCATCGATGTCGATGTAGCTGCAGTAGTCGAGGTCGAAGATAGAAAGCCCGCTGTCGGCTCTTCCATTTCCTGGTCGTAGGTCTGGTCACCGTAGCTCTCCAGCTTCATGTGCGAATCCGCGATGATTTCCCAGAAGCTGGCATCGCTGTCTCCTTCTCCGCCGGGGGGTGCGGCGAATGCCACCGTGCTGCTCTGCTCCATATCTTGCTTACCGTCTGCGTTCTGGTCCAGGTTTGCCACCCCTTCAATCAACGCCTCCGGGATCGGCGCCGTCGTGGTTTGCTCCGTCGAGCCTGGTGCAGCAGGTGATCGCGGTGAGGCCCCAGCGGACGGCGACGACGACGCGGAGGAAGAAGGCATGGCTCAAGACTCGCACCTGGTCCAGAAGTGATTTGGAAATGAGATCGGCCGGAAAAGCTGCAGCGAGTGTTTGGAGCTCTACCGACAGGGGCTTTCCGAGCGTCGGGGCGCAGCAAGAAAGTGCGAGCGAGGCGACGGGGTCTCTGTCTCCATCATGATGGCAAACCGGAAAGTCCCGATTCTCTGGCATTGGGAGTCGCTCCCGTCCATCGAAACAAAATACTGGCAAACAATATACAGAGATACTCTTTCTCTGTGTAGTCAATCAAAATGTCTTTAGCGCCAAAAAGAAACGCACAAAATGGCAAGGAACGAAGAGAGCATCGTAGTCCATCGGACGTGTTCAACATCAATCGAGTTGTTTTGAACCAATCACGTCCATTTGCAAGAAGTGTGCAAAGATCATCAATGGACCTGAACTCGGCGACACCTCGCGACCTGCAGCAGTTGCCCGGTGTGGGCTGCGTCACCGCTCGCTTGATCCTCGAGGCACGCCCCTTCTCCGCCGTCGAGGACCTGCTGCGTGTGAAAGGCATCGGCCCCGTCAAGTTCGCAGCCATCACAGCTGAAAACCAGGTCTACGTGGACGACGACCCCTCGAAACCGAGAGCAAATGCTAAACCCCATGCAAATTCCACTCAAATAGACCTAAACGCTGCGTCCAAGAGGCAATTGCAGCAACTCAAAGGAGTGGGGCCAGCTTTGGCTCAACGGATCGTCGAGGCACGACCATTTCATCGCAAGGAAGACCTCTTAGCCGTCAAAGGTATTGGCACGAAATCCTTCGTGAAAATACAGGCGGGGGCTCGTGTGAGAGCGCGTTCTGACCCCTTGGGTGAGGGAGAGAGTGGGGACGAAGACAGTGGAGAAGTGAGGGCGAAGCGTGAACAGAACTTCCACATTTGTCGGGAGATTGAGAGCGACGTACGCGGAAATGTCTTCCCCAAGTGGAACCACGATGACGACGATAACCGCGCGTTGATTGTGGCGAGTTGGAACATTCGAAACATTTCGCGACGGAAGGAAACGTTTCTGCTGGAGCGTATCGCCAATGTCTTGGCTGAATTCGACGTGATCGCGCTGCAGGAAGTGCGGGACTTGATTGTGCTGAAGCGATTGAAGACCATGCTGCCTGGATGGGACTACGCGGTGTCCGAGCCGGTGGGGCGCAAGACACCGGGAACGAAGAAGAGGGTCGAACGCTATGCTTTCTTTTACAGACGTTGCGTTGTTCGGCTTGTTGAGAAATGCTCGTTGTTGGAAGGTGACAAGAACGTGTTTACGAGGATACCGTGCGTTGCTACCTTTCGGGCAACAAAAGAGTCGAGATTGTCGGAGTTGGAGCTCACACTGATGAATGTGCACGTTTCTTTCGGTGGGAAGGAGAGCCGTCACGCTGAGATTGTGGCGATCAATCGGTTCGCAAATGCGTTGAGTGCAGCTGCGCCAAACAAAAGGAAAGTGGTGGTGCTAGGAGACTTCAATTTGTCGCCGCAGGACGTGCTGGGGAGCCTCGGTTCTCACAAAATGGCACTTATCCGCTCTCCGCTTTCGACTACGGTGTTCGGAAAACTCTACGACAACATTTGGCTCGACTGTGCAGAATTCAATGGCGACGAATACAACGAATACCTCGTGGACAGTGGAGTGCTCCGCGTCGATTGGCGATACTATCCCCCCTCAAAGAGCAGTCGTCTCTGCGTGCAGAACCCGATGGACACGATGCTTCCGCGCCTTCAAACGTACATGTCGCGCGTACAATGCGGTTACGAACTCTCGGATCATTGCCCAGTTTGGGTTGCGTTCGCTGCAGGGAGCAAGTCGGACGTGGGATATCCCAGCGCTCCAGCTGGCACCGTAGCGGTGTAGTAACAAACAGACTCATAGCATCTGAATTGCCGTTTGTGTCGCCAACGAAGATGACTTCAGACAGAGAGAAATAAATATATAAGCGTTGATGTCATAAAGCCTAATGGCGAATGCCGTTATTTACTAACTACCAAACATACGCACACTTGCACGGGCGTAATTGGTCTACACACCCTTAATAGTATCTCGGTCCGGGTACTCGCCTGCTGCGATTTCGGAGCGCATCGTGATCGATGTGTCGGACTTGATCACTTGCGTCATACAAAATGGGCACACGATCACTTTGGCCGAGTAGAGCTTGTTGTCGGGGCCAATATCGGCGACGTTGTGCGTGACCCTGCACGACTTGCACACGAACTCCCCGCACAGCATACAGTTGTATCCCTTGCGGACCGTGGGCGTCTTCTGACAGACCTTGCACTCGTTACTGCTCGAGCTCGAAAGTAGACCCGTGTCGACGCCCTTTTCCCTTCGCTCCCGAAGCGCCCAACGCAGCTTCTTCATTTGGGCCGCGTAGAAAATGTTGATGCAGGACTTGGACATCGAGACAAGCACCATGTGCGTGAAGAGCCCACGCGCACGCTCGAACGGAACGGCGAACACTCCGCGGCCGTGAATCTGGACGGTGTCTTTTTCGACCTGGCGCATGAACAGGATCGCGGCCACTTGGCCACGCGAGTGCGTCGAAAGAGGAGGGGTCAAGTGCGGGAAGTCGATGGAATGCAGGAGCTGGTAACTCACTCGGTCTCCGTTGCTCAAAGTCGTAAACCCCGTCGCCTCGAGGTAGATGTGGTCGTAGCTCTTGAGGAACGTCCGCATGACCGGCGGGTTCTCCGTCACGCGCCAGCGGATCGTCAGCGAGGTGAACGGGTCGGCGTCGGTCACGTTGTCGATGAGAGCGAGCACGTTGCACTCCTCGATCTTGTCGTCGACGTACGCGGACTTGGTACGGAAAACTTCCGTCGTGGGGCTCATGGCGCCGTAAACGCCGTCTTCGATCGTGCCGTCCTTGAAGCCAACAGAGCGAATGTCTGCCACATCCAGCGACGTCAACTCGTCGCTCTTGGTGCTGCTCATGCTCGCACTCGTGTCGGACGTGTCGCGCCGGAATCGCTTGGTGGCCCCAAATCCCCGAAGACCGTACTTCTCACGACGACGCAGGTACGTCTCGACCTGCTCGTCGCGACGCACAAATTCCCACTGGTGTTCTGGGAGCACTCCGTTGTTGTCGCAGAGGAACTCCTCGAACTCGTCCAAGTTCACGGCCACCAAGTCCGTGGCAAGCTGGCGTAGGAGGTCCTTCTCCTTCGGAGACAGCTCCATCGGCGGGTACGGACTCGTGAAGGGCTCGCGAGCCGAGCGGTTGCGGAACTCCTTGAACTCCATTGCTACTGAACAATTTCGGGGCCGACGGATCTGTCACGAGCTCACGAATGTCCGAATGAGCCCTTGAGCATGGCACGTGGGCGGCGGAGGGACAAGCGAGGCCAGCCTGGCTGCGACCGGGAGAGGACTCGCATCGCCGAGCCAAGCAACATGCCAACTGATCGACCATGCTGGCGGTCAGGTGGCCGACCACGTACGTCACCTGTCAGGGAAGGGAGGTCTACCGTTTTGGCAATCATACGCTTGGTGCGCTCTGGCTCTAGGATTTGCAGCGCGACCAACTTCTCCAGCTACAAAAGACAAGACGAACTTGCTGCAAGACCTGTCTGCGGCGATGATAAGAACGGGGCTTGAGGGTGTCGTAGCGAGCCAGAGAAGCGGCAAGTCCGTGCCTCATATCGTACTGAAGCTTTCGTCTGCAATGCACAGGACAGTCGACGTCAATTTCGATATGTAGGCGGTGGTAAGAAGGGGGCCAAGGTGAACGGCGGTGCTCAAGCAAGCCGCTACCTAAAAGTTGTAGGCTGCAAGTTGCGGCGATACACTGTAGGACGCATGCAACATACACGCTGCCAGGATGGATAGGCCGATGGTCCAGTCCTTCACAGCTCGATTTCTGCCGGGTGAGAGCAGGGTTCGAGGAGAGGCGCGTCCTGGGCTGAGTCGTCTCCATTATGGGAAGGCACAGCTCACATCACGCTGATGTGTCCGCTGCGTACTGCTGCAGCTGTCTCGAAAAACTTTGAGTTTATCTATCGATGGATCGATCAACAGTAGCCACATGTTTGGGCTTGGTGCACGCCGTAATTCGTTTCAAAACGAAATCGATTGCTGTGAACGCGTCCAGTTGGCGCGTTCTTTGACTAAGTTTTGCAGGCGTCCTGGCTGGAGTTCTTGTTGTCGGTCTGCAACGCAGCGCAAGTCCTCGCGAAATTGTTCGGCTTCAATTCGACTGAAGCGGTAAGACGTATCCTAACCGCGCCCACCGGGGTCATAATTTCGCGTCAGGCTGTAGCACAGTGTTACTAACACTTCACCGTTGACACCGAAATCGAGCACCCCATTACCAGGCGTACCAGCCAGTTCCCTTTCAGCCAGAACTATACAGGCTCTTGTCGATGTAGACCAGCTAAGTGGCAGTCGCTGACAAGGCTATTAGATCGTCAGTCTCCTATAGACTCGAGCACAGTTGATGACTCTGAATTTCAGAGTCTGAAAACACACAATCCATGCGGCTAACCCAACTCAGCGTGACTGAACAATTGACGATTGATTCATTCGAGAAATGCCAGCAGAGAAGTGCCTTCCTTACCTGCCCAGGAAGGCCACAACATTTACCACTATTATATTTTGCCACCAACAATGCGTAGCACCCCGATGAATCCGGGTTTGGGTCCGCGCTTTTCATTATTGCAAGACCCGGGTTTCCTAGCACCCGACGCACAATGGGGAGAAAGACATGGGACGTATCCCGGATGCCGTCGCTGGCCGGCAAGGTGGCGATCGTCACGGGCGCCAACTCGGGCATCGGCTTCACTACGGCACTGGAGCTGGCCCGCAAGGGGGCGCACGTCGTGCTCGCTTGTCGCAATGCTGAGCGCGCGCACAAGGCTGTAGACGACATCAAAGCGGAGCTGGAGCCGGAGACCGCGGCCGTGGGATTCCTTCTGCTGGATCTGAGCGACCTCAACAGCGTTCGGACGTCTGCAGAGACTTTCCGAACCAAGTTCGATCGCCTGGACCTTCTGGTGAACAACGGGGGCGTCCTGGTGCCCCACCCGACGCACACACCGGGCGGACTCGAAATGCAGTTCGCCGTGAACCACTTGGGCCACTTTTACTTGACGTGCCTGCTCTTCGATCTCCTCACAAGCGGAGACGAAGTGTCACGAATCGTGAACGTGAGCAGCTTGTCGCACTGTTGGGTGACGATGGATTTGAGCGCGTTGGTCAGGTCCAAACCCAACAAGAAGCTCTACGCGAAAGAGTACGGCACGTCCAAGCTGGCCAACATGCTGTTCACGCACGAGCTGGAGCGACGTCTTGCAGCGGCGGGTTTGACCGACCGGGTGCTCGTCGTGGCGGCTCACCCGGGCATCACCTCGTCCGACATCGTGCCCAAGCTGCTCTCGACCTTCCTCCCGTCGTGGACGCTGGGCTTCATCGTCAAGCTGGCCCACATGCTTCATATCATGCAAGCTACTGAACGCGGCGCGCTCCCGTCGCTCTTCGCCGCGACGGACGCGTCTGTGAGGAGTGGCGACTTCTTCGGCCCCGATGGGTTCCTGGAAATTCGAGGCAAAGGACCAGGCAAAGCCAAGGCCAGCGCCGCGAGTCGCTCTGAAGAAGACGGCGCTGCGCTCTGGACGATGAGTGAGGAGCTCGCACACTGCACGTTTGAGGTACGAAATTAGGAATCGCAGATCGAGTTTGAGTCGACTGCCGCCATCACTACGGAAGGAAGACGTCACTCTGCCTCTTCGATGTATCAACTTCAACTTGAGCGTTAGTGAAAGCAAGTGAATTAGATTTGATCCGGATACCGACTATAGCTAGCCTGATCTGTTGGAAGCCTTCCCGAGTTTGGAGCCTGCCTAATAGTAGGCAGTGCCTACTACCACCTCATGCCTAATACTTCTGCTTGGCCGCCGTGCGGAAGAACGTCTTGGCGTCCACCACCTCCTGCTCCAGGTCCTCCTCCCAGATCCAGCGCATGCGCTTCTGCAGGTTCTCCGCGATCTTCTTCACGTCGTCCTCGTAGCCCGGCAGCTCGAAATCGTACAGCTGGCCGGCCTCGTGGCTCGTGGCCACCACCTTCTGCGTGCGATACAGACGTACCTTCTCAAAGGCCTGGAAGGCGGCCTTCAGGTCCGACGCGTGGTGCACGTCGGCCAACAGCGACGACAGCACGAAGGCGTCCTCGATGGCCATGCCCGCGCCCGACCCGTGGTTCGGCGTCGTGGCGTGGGCCGCATCGCCGATCATGAGCATGTTGCCACGCGTGTAGGTGCGAGCTGGCAGGTGGTGGAACAGCGCCCAGATGTCCGTGTTCTCCATCATGGAGATGATGTCGCGGACGTGCTGGGAGAAGCCCTCGAAGTCCTTGGTGAGGTCCTCCTTCGTGGTGCCCACGACCCACTTGGGGTCCTTCCACTCGTCCTTGCTGGCGAAAGCCACCACGTTCATGACGTCGCCGTGCTGGATGGGGAACGTGAGCACGTGGCCATGGTAGCCAAAGTACATCTGGCTGTTGCGCGCCATCTCGTCGCCCAGCAGAGCGGCGGCCTTGTCCATCGGGACCAGTCCGCGGTAGACGTACTTGCCGGAGAAGACGGCGTTGGCGGCCGGGTCGTTCTCGCCCAGGACCACCTTGCGCGTTCGCGACTTGACGCCGTCGCAGCCGACCACGGCGCTGTGCACGGCCTCGGTGCCGTCGGCGAATGTGAGCTTGACGTTGCCGTCGGGGAGCGTCTCGATGTCTTGTAGGCGCTTGTCGAACTGGGCGACGCCCTTGGGGATGAGCTTGACCATCTCGTCGAGGAAGTGGGCGCGGTGCACGTAGGCTGAGCCTGCGGGCGTCTCGACGCTGGTAATGAGCTCGCCAGCGCCTTCGTCGACGCTGCTGCCCTGGGTGCCGACGCCCTTGCGAAAGTCGAACCACACGTTCTTCTTGGCCGTGGACAGGTTGAACGTGCCGACGCGGTCGAAGCCGCGCTTGACGTCCGGCGCCAGGAGTTCCATTGCTCGGGCGGCGTTGGCGGCGAGTGCGACGCCGGCGCCTATTTCGCCGAACGCCTTGGCCGACTCGTACAGTGTGACGGGGACGTTGGCGCGCACCAAGCCGACGGCGAGGGTGGCGCCGGCAATGCCGCCACCGACGATGGCGATGTCGTAGTCGCGTGACGAGTTCTGAACCATGGTGTTGGGGTGGGTGGTGCGTGAGGGTCTTGCTTGCTTTGGTACTGTGGGAGACCTGGCAAATTGGAGAATGACCGGCTAAGCTGGCCGATCCAATGGTGCTGTTCGTCATGGCTTGGACGTCCCACCGGGTCGGTGCTCCCAACTTCAGCACCCGAGCCATGCGTGCTTGCTCGGCTCTGCTTGCGGGCCATGATCCTTTCGGAAGACGAGCGCGCTGTTCCCTAGATAATGGATAATCATTTGTTTGGCTCGGTACGATACGTTTAGCAGTTGCTTGCAAGTTGCAAGTTGCAACCCACCGAGAGATTGCCCGCTCCCGTTTGCGGGCCAGGATCCGAAAAGAGCTTTGCCCGGTGATACATGTTGTATCATGCAGGGCGTCACCCGAAGAGCAGAGCAAGTCGACCCAGTGGAAGAGGCCAGGATTTGTCATGATGGCACGTCGGGGCTTACCGAAGTGGTAACCAGTCTGCCGGCCATGCGTCCAATGTCCCCTGCAAGCGTGGACTGCTCCGAGTGCGTGAGCAGCCTAGCCATCGGGTCGAGAGTGCGCTCCAAATCTAACCCCAGACTTGGTCAACGGACCCACTCACGTGCCCTTCGGGGAGTGTCCCCCGTGAAGCCGAAGTATCGAGCCAGCAAAATGTGAAAGCGAGGAGGAGAACGCTCGAGTCCTGGTAGAAGACCGAGGCAAATTTCCACACAGACATCTTGGTATTGATAACTTATCACTGATAAGTAGCTCAATAGACAGTCTGATCCTCTCTCATGTTGCAGGGCGAGTCTGTCCCATGCAGCCCATGGGCACCAACTACATTGGCGTCTGCTTTCCGTCGCTTCTGCACCGTATCGCATGCGGGCACAATGTGCGGGTCTTTTGTTTTGGACGGAAGCTCGAGGGCCGCGTCGGTAGACGAACTTCATCTCTCTCGTAATGGTGAGTACCATCTTCGTCGCGTTGGGTTAGAACGCTGGCTGTCGGGAGCGCGCTGGTTCTATGCCGTCCGGTCCGAATAAAAAAATTCCGTATCACTAAAATCAGTTTTTTTTTTCACAATAAAAAGAGGCTTATTGAAACTTCCGTGAAAAATATATTACTGCACCAATTTTTGCAGCACATTTCACAAATACCAATTTTAAGTTGTCGACCAACTGCTGGACGTCAGCAACAGCCCAACTTGCAATTCCTATACTCCATACTTGCTTCTAGATAACAAATTCACTGGCTAGCGCAGCACTAGCAGCCAAACAGCCTACCCAGCCTAGCTCTCACTTTCAAAAGCACCCTCCTCACTCAACACGATGTCTACATCTAACAAAGAGGTTTGCGCCTACTTCTACGAGATACTTGGCCAAGGCCGCGATCGCTGTAAACAGTGCGGTAACGAGCACAAGCAACTCACCAGCACCGGTTACTCCAACCTCATCGCCCACCTGCGCTGGCTTCAACGACCAATACGCAGCAACCTTCTCCAAACAACGACTGGCTCTCCCAGGACTTCGGCTTTGTATCCGAGGAGACGTCGCACCGTTTCCAGTGGATGTGATGAGTCGTCAAGCGCAACATTCCACTCTCGGAAGTCGACACGAGCTGACACGCTCCACGTAGCGGTGGAACTCGGGGTCGTTACCAAGCAGAAGTGGCTTGTCGATGCACGAAGTCATTTCG
>LGTU01000364.1:0-32718 GCA_001314425.1 Phytophthora pluvialis | reverse complement strand
TGGTGCAAGCCGTTCGTAACATTCCAGGCTTCAATCTGGACGAGTTCAGTTTGTAAGTTATTGAAATGATAGAGTACAAGAATATCCTAGTTAGTGTCAAGTCAAGCAGCAAATACCCTTATTTATCCTAGTGACCTACAATATCCAATTTATGTTGAGGGAGTTGGGGTCGAACATCATACGTTGAGAAGTTTCAGACAACGCCGAAGCTCGGAGCTGGTCTTCATTACCACGTTTCACACGGCTGTCCTACCCGATTGTGTAGTAGATGCTAATATGGAGAGAGCTCAAATACAACGGTGGCCGTCTACTTTTGCACAGTAGTGAGGAAGATCGCAGATTGCAGAGCTGACGAACAAGCTGAAGCGGGTGATAGAGCGACCTGGACGGAATCGGAGAAAGCGTTTTCCAGCCAGGTGAGACGAATATTCGTAGTTCGACGAGCTGTGTTTAGGCGGCCCAGGATAGTTTGTTTGTCATCCTGCAACATTATGCGTAAGTTGCTCAAGTTGCCCGCAAGTTGTGTGTGCAACCTTCACTGCCGCATCTAGGAGGTCAAGCTCATCAACGACTTTGCCGCCTTGTGCTACGGGCTAATGACCCCCACCCCCCACCCCACCCCCACACGAGTACATCGTGCTGAACGACGTGCAAAAGGACAAGTCCGCCCCCATGGTGCTGGTACCGGTCTGGGTTGATAGGGAACTTTAGATCCTGGACTATCTCGGCATTTTGGAACAAAAAGAGCCATGGTCCAAAAATATATTCCAGTGGAACAACTCGACCCGGGAGATAGCGTCGGGCAGCGTACGCGCAGACATCGCAAGTGTTTTCACTTTTATATTTTCAGCTAAGTAACGGGGTCACGCCCAGAGTCTACAGAGTCGTTGTAGTATACTATGCATAGTACTCGTAGCTGGATAAATTTGAAACTACTATTACTATGTACTCAGTACAATCGAAATCGTCTACTTAGTACTACGTAATAATACTTACAGTAGTTTCACCAGTACTTTTCGAGGCCGCCGCAGCTATTCCCCTCGTGAACTTCTGTAAACGCTGAATCCCGCCTCTATTATTATAACGAAGACGAATTTGCTTCTGTGCGCCTGTTTTCCGCCGTTGTACATGTACGTTGACCGTTCATAATGATTCCATAGCTCCTAAGTACTTAACTGTGGAAGCGATCACGTGCGTGCTCACTGCTGTAAGTCGGGCAAGAGGCTGTACGCTGACGAAGGCAACCGATACTGCAGATAGACCCAAAACGTCCTTGGTATCAGTTAAATTGAGCGCATTGGTGTCCGCAACATAACTTTTGCTTCCTATTCGCTAACTTCCGTAGCCGCTTTTCCTTACCCACACGCATGCTTCCACCTTATACGGTTGGATTAGTGGTCAGTTGAGGTGACTTGTTGTAGCAACACACGAGGGCAACTTGCGTACTGGTAGGATGCCTTGCGATTGCTAATATTTTGTGTTGCTCAGGAGCAATCAACGTGTCATGGTCGTCAATGACGACTCGTCATCATTCTACTTCCATTAGAATCGACAGTACTATTTAGCTCATAAAGATTTTACTATCCAGTAGTACTAAATAGAATGCAAGTATTAATAGATAGTAGTTGTACTATAGTACTGATATGCTACTGTCTACTGGAATACTGGTACACTCTGATCATGACAAACTTCCGACTAAATGTAACGACGCATCTCCTGGGGATATGAACCAGTGGGCGGCGACCCGGGATTACACCAACAACCCGGTGCTCAACTATACTATTGAAATGCATATTCTGTGTAATAGATTTATAATCTTACGTGCTGTGGGGTCAAAGAATACACGCTTGCTGCATTTCTTCCTTGTACTGCTGCGTGTGGCGAAGATTTTCACGTTTAGCTTCAGTCTTCGACGAAGTTGGTTAACACAGATCTCTATTCACATCGCAGGAACATTTGGTCGGTGTCCTCCGGATCAACAGCACGCCTCTGTTTCCTGCGGATGTTCCTTCAGCGTCAACGCCAACTCTTCCATCTTTCCTTTGTTTAGGCTCAGCTGTTTTTTTTTTCTTGCAGGTTTGTCGTGTGAGTCTGCAGTCTGGCCAACGGTAGCAGTAGTGAGGGCTTCGAGAGCAGCAACTGTGTCAAAGTCTCCAAGAAGGCTTTCTAGCCAAACGTGTGCTTCTCTAGCGCTTGATCAAGCAGTAGGTTCTCCGCCATCTCGCTACGTGTCTTCATAGTTGACAAGATGGAGCTCACGAAGAAGTCGACGAGTGCTCTTGCCTTTGCTTCGTCCCGCAACTCGGTCGTCAGAAAGTAAGATGTGATCGTATAGCAAGTCGACATACTCGTAGAAAACTCGCCTTCATCGGTCACAGCAGTGTCCCTGTCTTCGGCCTTGATGAACACGTGACATTGCTCCAGAACGTAAATTCCGCTGACCCGTTCGTTCTCGAATATAAAAGGCTCCAGGTACGAGTTCCAGACATACACGACGCGATGGTCTTCAACGTTTCGCCACAAGACCTGCTGCCCGTAGGATGACGCAGTCGTATTCGCGTTGACATCGTTCATCTCCACTCCAAAAGTCTCGACAACGGTGTCGCCCAAGCTCTCGTGTACGCTTCGCCCCCTGTGGCTGTGCCAGGTCTGCCACCACGCGTCGCCAGCTGCGTGCAGGCTGAACGACAACGTTCTTCTGTCGAAGAGCGTTTCCTCTTCCCCCTTCACGCCACCTTGTAGCAGTGGCCTTTCAACTGTCGGGAACGCACGTCTTGCTTCAAGCGCGTCCCTTAACTGACGGTGCATGGTCTCAACGCCAGCAGCGAGCTCGTCAAAGATAAACGCAGCCATGCGCTCAATGTACCCGGGAGGGACATTGGTGCGTCTTGTCTGTTTGTCCGCTTCCGGACCTGTCGCTTTCGGTACACGGCGCTTATACAGCAGCTTCTGGACGCTCTTGACGAGTCGCTTCTCCCTCTCGAGCTCCTGCTTCAACCGGACAATCTCCGGTTCCGCCGTCAACCTTTGGCGCAATTGCCGAGTGCAGATCTCCTGCCACACCGCCGGCACTCCCCGACCCTTATCTGGGTCATGAGTTGAATGGCCGATCGTCTTCTGCTGTGTGGACCGCATATTTTGAAGCTGCTTGAGCGTAAACCCAACTTTTCCACCTCGTCGCGGAGCTGGATCAAGATGAAGCGGCGCTCATCGCGAGCCTTGTTCTTGTTCTTCGTTGTCTTGCTCCTTTGCTCTTGGGTCTGGATCGGGTCTGGACTTGCACTGCCCTGTGGGGTCAGGGTCTGGTCAGGAATTGCCAGGTCGACTGTCGAGTTTCTCGTGGGAACGTCTTCAGTATCACCCTCCAGTGTTTCTAAGAGCAGGTTGGGGTCCCAGTCACCACAATTGTCCAATGGCGGAAGCGGCCCGGCGGGCAGTTGCAGTGCCTTGTCCAAGAAGGCGAGCACGTCCGCGAGGGGTGACTCGTTAGCCATCCTCCATACGAAGGCTGCCTGTAAATGTATGTATAGGACACAATGTCGAGCACCGGAAGATGGCTACACATAGCTGCAGTTGTGCTTCTCTAGTGCTTGGTCTAGTAGCAGGTTCTCGACTGTCTCGTTACGCACTGTGATGGTGGCAGACAGGGCGCTGACCAAGAAATCGATGAGAGCGGTGGTTTTCGGGTCGTTCTTCAGCTTGGGGTCCAGATAGTGAGGTGTGATGACGTAGCACGTCGTTAAGCTGGTGGAGCACTCGTCCTTCTTGGCATCGTCTGCTGTAGAATCCGGGCTTTTGGGCTTAATGAGTACGTGACTCTGCTCAAGTAAGTAGACGCCACTAACGGGCTGGTTCTCGAACACAAACGGTTCGATATACGCGTTCCAGACGAACACGATGCGGTTCTCCTCGACGTGTCGGCGTAGAATCTGCTGTCCGTAAGACGTAGCGGATGCGTTTGTCTTGAGATCGGTCATCTCCAGCCCAAAACTCTCTGTGACGACGTCAGAGGGAGCGTCTTCCATACCCCGACCTCTGTAGTTGTGCCAGTGCTTCCACCACGCATCGCCAGTTTCCTGCAAGGTGAACGGCACGTGTCGTTTGTCGAACAGCCTCCGATACATGCCCTTCATGCCGCCACGCAGCAGTGGTTGGTGCGTTACCACGTTCTTCGGGACAAGACCGTTGCCTTCAACAATGCCTTCCACTTCCCGGTACGAAACCTCCACACTGGCAGAAAGCTCATCAAAGATGAATGCAGCAACGCGCATGATGTACTCCGCCGGAAGGTTGGTGCGTCTTGTGTGCTTGCTAGCTTCAGGAGCCACATCACGCACAGCCATCCGTTTGAAGAGCATTTTTTCAATGCTCTTGACAACTCGCTTCTCCTCCTCCCATTGATTCTTCAGCTTGACATTCTGCCGCTCAGCCTTCAATCGTCGATCAAGCTGCCGAGCGCAAATGTCCTGCCAAACCGCTGGGATCCCACTTGCCTCCTCCTCCTCCGTCTTGTCAGCAGACCTTTCGTCCATATCATGCCTTTCTTGACTCCGAATGGTCTTCAGTTGCTGCAGCGTGAGCTCCAGGTCCTCCACATCCCTCCGCAGCCGCACCACTTCAAAGCGCCGTTCATCACGAGCTCTGTTCGAGTTCAGCTGCTTCCTCCTCCTCCTCGGCCTCACCTGATGTCTACCTCCTTGTGCTGCGTTCGTCTCCTGGGTCGATGCGTTTCCTGCTTGCGTGTCATCTACATGTAGCACAACCGGAGCAGTAGTGGGAGGCGTCGAGTCAATGCGAAAGTCTCCAATGTCGTTGTCAATGGACGCCAGAAGCTCGTCAGGGTCCCACGAATCAGCGCCAAAGGGTGACGAAGTTGCAGTCCCGCCACCAATGTCAAGCGCTGGCTGTAGTTCCTCATCAAGCAAGGCCAGGGTCTCCTCCAGCGACTCGAAACTCATATTCCGGCGCTAAGTTTTGCGGTAGACGTCAGACGACTGACTCTGTACTCACTTCGGTGGTCGACAGTTGTGTGCAACACACCAATCACCCGAACCAATCAGAATTCGTTAAATAATCGAATCTGCGGCTGTCAATGGCGTCGGAGCTGGAGGCGGCGCTGGCCTTGCTGGACGAGCCCCCAGCGGCGTCAACTGAGCTGCAATTGCCCCCATTCCCTTCGTCCGTTGCAGAATGGGAGCCAGATTTCTAATGGGGGATCCTGGACGACGACATCGGAGACTTTGGCGGCGTGGAGACGTTTGCGATCACTGTTCCGGCGGCTTCTGAGTCTGCGACTGTTGATACTTTGGCCAGGAAGAAGAAGCGGAAGAAGAGCATGAACCCGAACAAGGCTCGCGATGCACGTCGCTTCCAGTTGGTGGAGTTGCACGAGCAGGCGGCAGAGTTGGAGTTCACTTTGAGGCGACTTCACGCCATCCAAAGCAAGAGAGCGAAGAGGATCGAGCGACCGAGTCTTTCCAATGCTGGAGTGCCGTCGGTGTGGCAGGAGATTTGTACGCAACAACTTGGCAGAAGGTAGGAAGCTGAACGGGAGAATATCAGGCTGAGGAAGCAGCATGACACGGAGAAACAGCTCGTCAAGAGCCTGGAGAAGCTGCTCTACAAGCGACACGCTCCGTCGCAGGATGAGGAGCCCCAGGCGACGAAACAGACCCGACGAACAGATATCCCTGCAGGGTATATTGAACACATGGCAGCGATGGTCTTTAACGAGCTGGAAGCTGGAGTGAAGATGTGCCATGATAAGGTGGAGAGCGTGTTTGATACGAAACGCCTGGTTCCTACGGAATTAGTGAAGCATAGCGCAGCGCTGGATGGAGGAAAGAAGATGAAGGGCACGGAGAGGAAGTTTTACGACAGACGAACAATGCCGTTTGATATGCGCGCAACGGGAGATGCGTGGTGGGAAAACTGGCACAATTATCGAGGTCAGAGATTTCGAGATATCGTGGCGAACGAGATCACAGAGAGCTTCGGGCTCGAAATGAGCGACTTCAAGACCAATACCTCAGCTACAGCTTACGCACAGCAGGTATCTCAGCGACATATCGAAGACGATCGCATCGTGTTCGTGTGGGATGCATACGTGGAACCGTTTGGATTTGCCAACGAACGCGTAGGCGGTGTATATTTGCTGGAGCAGAATTACGTGCTGGTTGAGCCTGAAGACTGGAGTTCGGAGCGAGCCTGCGGCGGTAGCAATGGGTGTGCTACACGCGTGTCCACTTGCTACGTTCTCACGCCCTACTTTCTTGAACCGAAGCTGAAAGAAGATGCCAAGACGATGGCAGTGATCAACTTTTTGGTGAGTGCGCTATCCACAAACATCATGGCACTTAGCGAAATGGTAGAGACTATGTTGCTGGACCAGGTACTGCAACAGTGTGGTGATAAATGAACTTGTTCATTTAGATGGCAGGGTGGTATCAAACACCTCAACTGTTGATATGTGTAAGTTCCTGCGGACAAGGCGAATGCAAGGCAATTTGAATTACTTCGAAGAATATTTCATTCACCCATACTTCGTACTGCTTAAAAGCCTTACAACCTCCTGTCCAGTTGTCGAGCACAACCTCTTGCCACACAATCGTTCATTCTCAACGGACCCCGAGCTAAAGAAAGATGCCGAGGTAGCTGCACTAACCGATTTCATCGCAAACTCACATCTTGTCGTGGCTGCTAAACTGCACCGTGCAGGATAAGGATTTGCATTGCTCACTAAATTCATTCTTGCCCAATCAAAAGCCTCATCTCCTTTATTCTAGTAAATGCCATGGACGAGCAGCTCCGCGCGGCATTGGCGTTCTTGGATGGACTGCAGGAATCTGATGCCTTCGTATCAGCTGACGGTGATGCTGGGTATATCTCCATCAATAGTGACGAGTGGAAAGATTCCAGCCAGCTCGTTGAGGCTCTAGACGACGAAGAAACGAGTCTTTGGACTCCTTCACAGGCATCGACAGCACCCTCAGACGCCCCTAGAGCGAAGAAACAAGGGCAGAAGAGAAGGAGGAAAAAATATTTCAACCCGAACAGGTCTCACGAGGAACTTCGCTTCGAGCTGGCAAGTCTGAAAAACGAAGTGGAAAGTCTGGAGTTTTTTCGACAGAGACTGCAGACCATTCGGAAGACTGGAGCCAACTCGGGCACTTCACGGCGTGGTGCTGCTGGGACTTCCTTGTGGAGAGACACTTGTGCTCGTCAGGTTAAGCGGCGACTGTGGGTCGAACGAGACAATCTTGTGCTGAAGAAAAACTGCGAGAAGGTGGCGCGGCATGTCAAGAGTTTGAATAATCTGGTCAATATGCGGCCGGCGCTGTGGGATATGGAGAGTCCTGAAACCCGGATTCGAACCAGACGAATCGAAGTCCCTCCTGGATACATGAACGACATGGTTAGCCGGATTTCGCCGCACTGTCAGCTGGGGTTGAGGCTTCCTACTGTAGTGGCGTGAGACAGGTGACCGACACGAGCGACTCTGGCTTTACAAAGGCAGCTATCAATGTGTCGCTACTCCCCGACGGCGTGAAAGGCAGACCCAGGAAAGTATTCGATTGCAGCACTTTGCCGTTTGGTGTGGTGGAAATTGGCGACGCGTGGTGGGAAGACTGGCACAACTACAGCCGGAAAAACGTGCAGGACACTGCCGACAACCTGGTTGCAGAAAGCTATGGGTTAGAAATGTGCGATGTTGTGGGGAATACTTCTGCCACCTTTTACGCACAGCAAGTCTTACGCCGGTACGTGGAGGATGATCGCATCGTGTTTGTCTGGAACGCGTACGTTGAGCCTTTCACATTCAAGGGCAAGAGGGTCAGTGGTGTCTACTATCTCGAGGAGAGCAGCGTGTTCATCCAACCTGAAGGGCGGGGCTCTCGTGAAGTTCTTACGCGGATATCATCTCACGAACTGGTTACACCCCACTTCTTGGACGAGATGATCCCAAAATGGCCGCGTTAACAAGTTTTCTCGTCAGTTCGATGTCTCCGTACAGTACGGCACGGGTCAAAAGGGTCGAGACCATGCTTCTGGACCGGGTGCTTCAAGCAAGACGCGGCGAATGAAGCTCTGTAAACAACAGGCAAATCGTGTATGACACACCAATAATGGAAGGTGCTGTCACTTGAACTCCCGCCCCTCGATGGAGTCTGTCGACGCAGTGTTATCGGATGAAGCTCTTCAGCTGCCCGGCACTTACGCGGATAATGCCGCGGGATATCTCTCGTCGTTGGGAGGCGATGGATGGGACCCGGAGGTACTTCTGGGCGCCATGGACGGCGATATCGGAGACTTTGACACGGAGCTGCAGCCTGCGACCCCATTCCAAAGGGTAGACGCACCAACAGCGGATACTGCATTTAACCGAGGCTTTGCACAGAAGAACGTACAACAGAGAAGGAGGAAGAAGAAGAAACTCAACTACGACCCGAACAAGGCCAGGAATGAACGCCGCTTCGAACTGCTAGAGCTGCGAGACGAGGTCACAGAGCTCGAGATGAAGCTCAAGCAGTTGCAAATCATCCGAACCAAGCAGAAACGAACGCCTCGTCGACGGACCAATGATCGACCGAGGCCTCCTCCAAGTAATGGTATGCCGGCGGTGTGGAAGGAGGTGTGCATTTGTCAGCTAGAACAACGAGTCAGGGCTGAGCGGGAGAATGTGCATCTCAAGAAGAGGTGTGAGAGGGAGATGCAAGTTGTCGGAGGTCTGAGGAGATTGCTGTACAAGCACCCATCGCAACGAGATATCGTATATCTGGGAGAAAATGTTCGCACAAGACGTATTGAGATCCCTACTGGGTGTCTGAAGCACATGGCAGCTTTGATTTTTGACGAGCTGTGGACTGGCGTGGAGAACTCGTACCGGGTCGTGGAAGTCGTCGTTGAGGTAAACAGTCCCGTCCCGATGAATCAAGTGACCCAGAAACCACTGCTGCGAGATGCTATGAATGGCATGCGCATGGAGGTATTTGATCACCACATCTTGCCGTTCGACATGCGGGAGACTGTCGATGCGTGGTGGAAACACTGGAATAACTACAGAGGTCAACATTCTGAAGCCAATGTAGGCAATGTCGTCACAGAGAGCTTTGGGTTGGAGTTTACCGACGTACTGGCGAGCACCACGGCCACATTCTACGTACAGCAAATCTTACGGCGACACATTGAAGGTGACCGCACTGTAATCGTTTGGAACGCCTACATCGAGCCTTTCATGTTCGAAAACGAGCGCGTCAATGGTGTCTACTTTCTAGAGCAAAGTCATGTACTTATCAAGCCCGAAGAGCGAAGTTCCACAGACCGAGAGGACACAGTCTCAACGCGAATGTCAACTTGCGAGATCGTCACGCCCCACTTTTTAGAGCCAACACTGAAACACGACCCCAAGATGGCTGCACTCACCGACTTTGTAGCGAGCCCCCTGTCGGCGAATATCATGGTGCGGAACGATAAAGTAGAGGATTTATTGCTGGATCGAAGTTTACGCCGACATAGGGATGGTTGATCCAGGATGAAATAATTGAGCCTTGCAGGTGATTTTAGATCGTTTGCGTGGACCAAACAACGGCTGGAACCTGTCAGTGTGATGACCTGCTTTTATTATCGGCGAAGAATTGCATGTCCTGGTACTGCAACTCACCTGTAGCTTGAAGCGCAGCAGCATCCTCAGATATTCAATGAGCAGAGATTTAACAATCGAAATCATGTGCGCTGTGGATTTATGTTATCATTGTGAAGCAGACTGGTTGATGTCGTGGTAGCAAGCGCAGGGCTAGTCGAGTTGTAGACTGTAGCGAGTTGATGGGCTCGGGCACGACATTCTGATCACGTACGCAGTAAGCGAGACTCTGCGTACAAAGCGTTTGCAGCATTAAACGAGTGTTCTTCACGGTCTCCTTGTCGCTGGCGCAGTCACTTTGCAAGAGAACGTCACCGCCGCTGGAAAGTTGATGCCGGATCTGACGAAGCACCTCGTCGCGGTACGTCGCGTTGGTCAAGACCTCGTCTACAGGCAAATCCAGCACTTGGAGATCACTACCAAACTCGTCTTGAGGTGCAGCTGCCTCGTCATTTTCTTCACCTTCTTCGTTGTTGATATCATCTTGGTGAGCTGCCAATGTTACTGGCTCATGGACTTTCAACTTCACCCTTGCTTCTCGTGGGCCCCTTCGCTGCTCCAGGAACATTTCTCGCTTTCGGATCGCGTTAGAAGCTTCGCGCTCCTCTTGTTTTCGTGCCCGTGTACGATACGCGTGCTTGACTTGGGCGACTGTTTTGGGTAATTTTCCGTCCTGGTCCTGATTGTGGAGATCATCATCATCGCTTGAAATTCCATTGGTGGAGTTAGGAATACTGCGCCATGTTCCTGTTCGCTGACTTTCATACGCCAATGCCCCGGGTGGCGTAGCAAACAGTGACCTCATACTACTGGAGCGCCCTATTTGCTCAGCTCCACTCGGTTCATCGTTACGAACGGAAAGGGAAGCTTTCGATGGCCCATGCGTGTTATGCCACCCTTTAACCAAAAGTTTCTTCTCGTAGCGAGACAAATGATGCAGCTGGAGCTCTTCCTGCATCCCGAAGAAAACAAAAATGCTGGCGTATATAGTGGCGGTGACGCGGGTATTTTTACAAAGCGATCTTACCCAAAGCTCGATGAAGCGACGTACACTTCCCAAGCCGAACGCCAACGATTCTCTTCAAAGTCGACTGGGATCTTCAACACGAGGTGGCACTCCGGCCAAGACCCCAGTGAAAAAGGCAACCAAGAAGCGTCCAGCGAGAAGCACAGCCTCGTCCATCCTGGGCTTGAAGAAACCTGAACCGACCTCGGAAGGAAGTACCAGGTGGAGCAGCGATGAAAGCAGCGCAGTCAATCACGTAGCAGAGTGCCAACGTCTTCGTGAGCAGCTGGAGAGAGTTCTGGTAGATCACCAGAGACAAGAAGAGGAGATTGTGGCTCTGCGGGCGCTTGCCAAGTCCTTGAAAGACGAGGTGGAAACAATCCACGAGCGGCGGCAGCTTCGGTGGTCTACATGTAGCAGTGACAAGACTGTACAGAGAGAACGTCGAACCATTGGATCGCACGAATTCTTCAACCTGGATGTTCAGGTGGAAGAGCTGCACGGAGAAAATGCCGGGCTGCGCCGCCAACTCGAGAACTTCCAGGAGGACCTCAAGATGGCTCGTACTTGCATCGCACAAAAGCTGCCAGTGTACAAACTCGCTACAGTCAAAGCTAATGCCGAGCTACGTTGTGTAAAAAGCCAACTGCAGCAGGAACGAGCTCACTCGGATCTTCTTCAGAAACAACTTGTCCGATGCAAAGCGAGGCAAGACGATGTTCCTGTACGCGTATCACTCGAGCGTGGCAACAATCAGAGAGAGCGCGACGATGACCCTCAAGAGAGCGCGGTCGTCCGACGCGAGCGAGAAGTTTTCCTTCGACAATGCATGCGCCTACAAGACGACAAGGCGCCACTTTCACTTGAGCACATGCAAACTACGCAGAAGGCTAGCGAAGCAGACGACGTTGACTTCGTTGTTAAGAGGAGCCAGGAGCAGATAAAGTTTGATACGGATTTCGCGTCATCGACGAGCTTCAATTGTTCCCTGGATCTCGACGCCGCCATGAAGATCGACAAATCAGTAGTACACGAGGATCTTCTGGGGCTAGATTTTTATCTCAACGAGTTGAATTTGTCGATATCAGCCGCACCAAAGCGCTCGAAGCAAATAAACTGAAGCAACGTTTTGCCACTCAGCATTTGATTGTTCATGGTTCATTGTATTCTGCAACGCATTAGCTCGATGCTTACTATCACTTACCTTATTTGACGTTCCTTCTCCTCATACAGCACCGTCACTAGTGTTTGGTTGCGAGATCTCTTGGTCCTCGTCGTCAGCCAGCAGAGACTGAGTCCCAGCGGCGGCTGAAGCAAAACCGTATGACCCACCACCGGCATTTCCAGTCTCGTAGAGTTTCTTTTTGCGAGAGATTAGCACACGGAATCGCTCGAGTCCTTGCTGTACGAGTCTTTCCCCTTCAGCGATAGCAGCAGCATGTGACGGGTCCCCAACAATCACCTGCTCGTATTGATCAATTCCTAGTCGGCGCATGACTCGAGCGTATGCGTTGGTAAGCGTGAACACTGCCAACGCGATCATTGCGAGCGGTGCGTAGACAGCGAACCCCCTCCCAAAGACATGAACAACACGCGTATTCGCTAGCAAGGCATTGAAGGCCGTACCCTCTGCGAGACCCCCACCGCGAAGTAGCAGTAGTGCGTTTTGCCCCAATGCAAACTGTAAACGGCACTGGTGGATTGAAGTCTTCAGGAGACAAAGCTCTGTCGAGTTGCCATGCGCACGAAGCCCGTACTTCCCAGGCAATCGAAGCGTGAAGAGGCTCGTATAGCAACACAGCGTCAAATACACGAGCACAAGCGCTGATATGAGCTCTGTCGCACTTCGAAGACTGCTGTTTGTCTCCTCTGCCTCTGCAGTCATCAAGAAGCGGAACAGGGACAACGATGATCCGTGCCAACCCATGGTGAGCTCGCCCCACGCCACACAAAGTGACAGAAATCCAGTTACCGCGGCGCATGCAATCGCCACCGGAGACGTGACCCAGCGACGAAGCTGGTGGCGCGTATCCAGGAAAAAGTTGTGCAGATGGTTGAGCGCTGACGTCTCCGGGTACAAGCTGCCTGCTGGGAGTGCTCGCTCTGCACTGCGGTCCTGCAGCACATCCACGTTGATGCAGAGCTCCAAGAAGGCTTGGTCACATCGACGCGTTTCCAGCTGTGCAATGCGCACACACCGATGTAGCTCAACAGTTTCCGGGAGGGTTGGCGCTTTGCGAGATGCTCGACTCTGCCCACGTTTCTTTCTATTCGATACATCAGTAAACGAAGCGGACGTGTTGCCTCGCTTGGCATCAGTGGAAGCGTCAAGGCTGCTGAAAGTAGGTTTGCTTTTCTCCACCAACGCCAGGACCTGGAGAAGACGCGTCTTCGCGTACTGCATCTCGCCGGTTAGGATGATGGCGTCACTCTCCGCCTGTATCATGCGCTGGTACGCATCCCGAACGTCAGCGACCACATCGTCGTACTCGAACCTCGCTTCCATACGTTCATCCTGCAATTGCACCGCCTGAAAGTGTAGTTTCTGAAGCTGAGCTCCATCCAGTCGTCGCATCCAAAATCCCCTCGGGATCTCCACAAGTCCGTAGCCTAGCAGTGCGATGACCCACAGCAGTCCGTACGTGTTACTGGCCGCCATCGCGAGCCCCAGCACTCCGTACAGCGACAAGTGGTCGACCAAAATCAAGTACAGCGCCACGATGAACAGCCCGCCAGCCAGCACCGTCCAATGGAACACCAGGTGCTTGAATGAGCTCAGCACGCGCTTGTCCAGCTCGAACTCGCCGTTCTGGCGGAATTCCACCAGGAACGGCAGCCCCACCCAACTCATGAGGAACGTGGTCCAGTACAGCAGTCGCCACCCGGTCAAATACTCCTTGAAAACAGTTTTCTCCTGCGCAATGTCGCTAGCAGACTGGGGACTCGCGACGAGGCTGTTCGTGGCCAGATCCATGGGCAGCAGCAGCAGACCCAGGAATCCCAGCGCCCAACTCGTGAACACGGCGGCATGCACCACCGTGGGCACTTTCGCATCCTTGTAGTGGGCCAACAGCCACCACGTGAAGCCCAGGAGCCCACACATCGCTAGGAGTGTCGCCAGGAGCGCCATGCTGCGGCTTGCGTGTCAATTGATTCAATGGTCTGCGTCTCTTCACGAACTGAAAGGAATCTTCCGGTGGTCGAACATTGTGGTGCACACTAAATACTGGAATGAGGTCTGTGCCGTGTTTCGATCGGAGGGTGTTCATTTCGCCTCTTGATACTTTACTGGAGTTCTGCGCGTTATTTGATATATCTGCTGCTCCTTCCTTGCGCTGCATCCGCTCCAAGGAGAGGACTCTTGCAACATTATAGTATTGGGCATGGTGGAACTGGAAGACACAACTAATACGATACAACAGACAGCGCTGTAAAGTTTATTTATTTATTAGATATTCGCAGCGCCGAAGCCAGCGCTCTGCTTCGATCTACGTGGAGTTGGTCCTGCAATATGACACGCTCCTTCACACAGCAAAACTCAAAAGTTGCCTCCCACCTACACTTTGCGAGCACATACCTCTCTATCCAAATATTCTACCTCCGCTATTGTGATATCCGCCCATGAACGCCAGCGCAGGCGTCCAACTCGCCGGAGGGTGCCGCCTCCTGGGCGTCGCGCTCGTGGTGGACGACATCAGCAAGGGCTGCAACCTGGCCTTCCGCTACCCTGCCCCTCCCAGCGAGAACGCGTCCAGCTTCCACACGCTTCCCGCGCCTCTATTGGCCAAGCTCTTCCGCCCCAAGAACGCGCTCTGCAACGCCAGTTTCGAGCTCGTGGTGGACGATCTGCGCTTCGTGAGCCACCCAGTGCTTGTTTCGCGTCGGCTGCCAGCTGCAGCACCCGCGGACGGCCCTGGGGGCGGTTCTGCGGCCACGAACGGATCTACATCGGCTGCAGGAGCAACCACTACAGTTGTAGAGCAATCGACCAACGGTTCCAGTGGCACAACGGGGAACGAGACGACCATGTTCAACGTCATTTTCGCCCTAGAAGACCGTCCTCCACAAGTGTCAAGAGCTGCTGAAGTCATGGGCGGGTCTATCGATACCCAGTTTTTGCCCCTGCAGCAGGCCGATGAGGAGGAACTTTTGGCCAGACGACGGAGCAGCGCTCAAGCTTTTCACACAGTGGCGGCGCAGCTGTCCAACGGACTTTTGCACGAGGAGCTCCGCGTGGGTTTCGTGTCCAAAGAGGTGAGGGAGCTGCTGCAGTTGAGAGACGAACTGGCACAGAGCGAGCGGAATGCGGGGAACGACAATTCCAGTGGGAATAGTGTGAGTGCGGCGGTTGCAGCGGGTGCGACGAGTGGCAGCAGCATTACGAGCAATGCCGGAGGGGGTGTCGCTACCAGTGGATCCAGTTTGATGCTTCACCATCATCACAGGAAGGACGGGGAGAATGGATCGTCGACGGTGGAGGTGGATCCGCAGACGCTGATTGACGTGTCGTTGGGGAAGAGTGTGTTGGCGAATGACCTGAAACGGGTATTTTATGGGCTGGAGGAGTCTGGAGCCGCTCATGTGGTGCTTAATGGTTGGGTGAAATTGTCGCTGACACTGACGGACGCTGTGACGGTGAGAATGGCAAGCTTACGACCGTACCACACACTTCAGCTTCTCACGGACAAGGATGCTATCCTCAATAAGCTGCCTGCTGACCATGCACGACAACTACGAGATCTTGTGGAGGCTGTGAATCCGCTCAAGAGCTTCCAGGATATTGCGCTCGACACTGGTGCGCCAATTCACCAGGTTTTCCGACTGGCAGCACATCTTGTTTACTGGGGATTCGGCCGCATTGTGGACGCCATCACCCTGTATAACATTTATCAGGTCAATGCGAAGGCAGATCTGCACGTCACGTCACCTCTTGCGCTCGAGTTCCGACGTAAGTTCGCGCCTTATGAGCTGGGCGAGGTTTTGTCAACATTCTCCGGGTCTCGTCGTATTGGCGAGTACATGAAGACGTTGTCCACCGCCAAGAAAACTGAGTACATCCATATGCTAATCTGGCTGCTTCAGCAACGATTTGTTATGCAGCTTCACCGCTACATCTATTTTATGATCCCATCCGATGGAGACTACGCAGTCGAACTTGGTAATGGAGGCGCATCATCGGTTAGCAGCTCCTCTCCTGCTTTAATGACGTCTAGCTTCCATCGCCAACGACTAAACAGCAGCACTACCAACACCAGTGCGCCGGGTAGTTTGCCGATCGCACAGACACCGCCTATGAATCCAGCGGCCTCGGCACCGTCGCCCTCGCCAGCGCCGCTGGACGAGAATCCTGCTGCAGACACACGCACAGGCAGCACCGTACCAATGGCACAAGTGGTGAGTGTGGCTAGCCAATTATTGTTCACAGACCAGGAGCGTGCGTACCTGGCCAAGATTGCCAAACCCAACCCAGTCTTCACGCTTTTCAAGCGGCTATGCGTTTATTTCCACGGGGAGCACCACATCGAAGAGATCATGTGGCGAGAGAATCTCTCCCGCGGCGAGCTGCGCACCGTCATGAGCACGTACCAGGATATCATCGTCTGCTGCCTCCACGAGTGATCGAGTCAATGCCAAGATGCGTACGCACGACAAACAGGAATGTGTAAGTGTGCATTGATGCTGCAAGCTTTAACCTAGCTCGCGTCGATCACTTGTCGGTCAGCCGCAGGAGGTCATGCACGGAAGCGTGCAAATATTAAGTTGCCTTCAAAGAGCACTTCACGTTGAGGTAGCAGCAGCTTTAGACAAGGACTCCGCAACTACACGTCGCTCCTTCAAGAGATCGACAACCTCCAAAATCGTCTTGCGGTAGGCTTCTTGCTCCAGCAAAATCCCGGTGACGTGGCCAGTCTTGATCGTCCTAAAATGAGCCGGCCTCCACTGTTCACGCATGCGCTAAAAGGAAGATAAAACGAGACAGAATGCGAAAGTAAGATACTTTACGCCCAAATACACGTCTAAACGCAGAGAAACGTACCTGCCACTGGGGCTCCGCGAAGCCAATGTACTCATCTTCAGTACCGTAGACGAAAACCACGGCATCCGATCGTCGGGGAGGCATAAAATTATCGATGTCTGTAATCGAGAGGAATAACCTCATGCGCTTCTTGGCTTCCTGGACTGGGTCAAGCTCATCTTCGGAAGCTTCAGCTCGCTCTTTCTCCACGTCAGCTAGGGCATCCGCCAGTTTTTCGTACGATTCGGCTACAGCGCGCCCAGCGAGCATTTTGTCCAGCATCTGAAGCTCGTGCCGCTTGTACAGCGAACGCCAGTTGCAGGACCCTGACAGTAATCCATCGGCAAACACGGGTACGGCAGAGGGTGGCGCGAGCCAGGCCGTAGCACCCACATCTCCAGGAAACACTGACGCAACCATAGCAGCATGCAGGCCGCCCATGCTGCTACCTGCGACCACCAGCTGCGAAAAGCCATGGCAATCGCGGAAGTGCTCCAATAGTGACTTGGCCTCCTCGATTGTTGCTTGCCCTAGGATCGGCAAATCGCTTACCCTATGACACACAACACTATTGAATACCCGGCATACATGTACAATGCCAATGGAATAATTTGTCAGGCCATACCTTCGGAGCTTGGATCCTTTTTGCTGAGGTGGTTTGCGCTTTCCGTAGAAAGGTCCTTCCAGAATCTGCACCAACAGGAATATATACGTACGGAATGGTCAAGGACTCCAAATGCTCAATGCAGTAGAAGTTTCACAAACAACGTACCAATGTGGCAACTCCTTGCTTCGCCAGTGGGATGGCAATGGACGTCCTCCGATGCAGAAACCCGTGCTCCCCCGTTCCCGGCAGCAGCACTACGTCATACCGCACGGTTTACTCGCCACATCTTCGCTTTTAGCAGCATGCTACAGACACACGTACCCACAAGAGGCCGATCCTTCCTCCCCTGTGGCATTCCCCCACCCTCTCGTTCCCACCCCAGCGGCGTGACCAGTTCACAGAACGCGTCCAGACTCTCCTCAGGCAGCAACTGCTGCGCATTGCCCAACGTACTTCTAAACCGCCCCTCTCTTAACGCGACCTTGGCCACCGAAAGCTGCCGAACGTTGCCCCAATTCGGTTCTCCGTCCTGCAGCGTCAAGACGTCGCTCATGCGTCGGCTCTGCAGCAGTTCCCGAATCCGTTTCGGGGTATTCAAGTCCCCCCAGCCATCGGAGAAAAACCCGTTGGGGAACAGCACCGGGTTCTGCGTCACTGCGGCTGCAGCTCGGTCCAAGTAGCGGTGGTGCGAGGCCGTCACGCCGTCCAATAGGCGACTGGGGGATCGCAATAAAGCGGCCAAGAGCCCCCACGGATGCAGCACCAGAATGCCCGGGGCCTGGAACTCCAGCAGCCACCGCAAGCGATTCAAGTAGGACCCGTTAGGCGCGCGCATGGGTGCGAGCAGTGGACGCGCTTCGGATGACGCTGGGGACGCGATGCACGGGCAGGAGCGGGCCGCTTGTGTGGCCCAGGAGCTCCGGTATTATAGGTTCCTCCGCGTATCTGTACTACCAAGGTACAACCTAATTGACAAGAATACCTGTGAAAAGAAATGGCGAAGGGATGTGATGCGTTTCAGGAGGTGAAGTCGGACCGATATTGCTTGACGTCTTCAGCGTCGCTGTCAGCGGCTCAGTCGTGTGCCTAGCTGCCAGACCCGGTTCTGACCACAGCCTCGAGCGGAGGTTGTAGCGGTAGCCTCTGCTCGGCCACCTAATGCTGCGGCGGTGGCAGTAGCGCTTGAAAGTGATTCGTGACACACCCAGACGACGAGCTGCTTCGCTCTTTGGAAGATGAAGGACGTCCTCGATGATCTCGAACGTAAATTCTGTCCCGAGTCAGGGTGGGCAGCTAGCGTGCCAGGCATTCCGGTACCGGATCGAGTCCGTGCTGCTGGGCCAAGCCTTGGCCCGACTGGCATGATCACCCTCGCCGACGGCATGGCTACGCCCGGAGTGTGCCACATGGTATGAGTGCTAAGGCTCAGTACGCTTTCTCTCTGCGAGGTATCTCAGTGGGAGTTGCGAGGTACCTGGCCCAGTCCAAGTGGCTGGAAGGAGGGTGTCCGCTAACAAGTGTACCAAGTCGTGGGCTGGGCGACGTGGTGAGAGAAGCACGATGTGCGCGGCTGCGGCGGTGGCGAACGTGAGGGTGGACCGCCTCAGGGGACGGATGTCATTAAGGTGAGCTAGGTGGTGGCTAAAGGAGTGGGGTCATGCTTATGAGCGGAGTCGGTGGAAAGCCGACGAGGTAGTTGGGCAGTCAGTCGTACATTTTCCCTGCTATACATAAGAGAGATTCAAGAGAGAGAGATTGTAGATTTCTCCAAAGCGTTCTACTTCCACTACTAAGCGTTCCGGACTCCAAGCTACTCCTGAACAAGCCTGTACTCCCAAACAGCCCGCGGATAGCCGACCCACAGAAGAGGGAGGTGCGCGACATTTGGTGGCGAAGTAGGGTATCTGCTTGCTGGAGAAGGACTTGTTTGGCTTGTGGCGAGAAGACTCGTGGGAGTTGTGAATGGCGTCCGTGCAGTGAGCTACTTTTGACGGTCAAGTGAAGGCTCGTGTCGTGAACGGTTCGACCCAAGAACAGTAATCTTGGACGGTCAACCTCTATTCTCGACGACGAAGACACATTTGCTACTCGAAGGGACGGGTCTACGCGGAAGGTCTACAAGCGTACGGAATCTCCGCGTGTCGTGCCCTACTAGAACGGTTCCTGTAAACGGTAATCTCTGCGGCCCTGCCAAGTGAAGCGCTCGCCCTCGAGAAAAGAAGACCCGACTATAGGGAACGCGATGTCTACCGAAGTCCAAGGCGCGGAGATGGAAGCTGAGTTCAACGATGCCGTCAGCGAGGTGACCGGCTCGGAAGGGGTGAGCCACCAAGGGCCTGCTCCTCAAGACCCAGGCGGCCCCTCGGTCGCAAATGGAGCGCCCTCGGAGCCAAGTGCGACAGTGCCTGACGCACCGAGCGCTCCTCTGGCTAACCCAGCGCGCCCGGACCTGACGACGCTAGCGGGATTGGGGACAGTGAGGTCGCTCGTGCAGAGAGCGGTGACGGGCACTGGACGAGGAAGCGAGAGCGGCGGTGGAACAGGGCCTTCCCCTCCTCATGGAGTCAAGGCGTCGCTCAAGGAAGAACGGCGCCTACAACGACTTCTGGCGGAACGACTCGGCTGCCGACCACGTCACCGGCACCTGCAACGAGTGGGCCTCTGTCGAGTGGTCCGGCAGGAACGTACTCCGGGAACGGTGCTGCACGGGGAAAGGGGCTCCCTATTGGTGGAGGCGCTTGGCCTTACAGCAGCATACCGAACTACGTGGTGACGACGCCTCAACAGCCCCTGCCTGTTTGGTACGATCCGAACCCGCTTCCGATGCCTACGGCAAATGTTCCTGCTACGTCTGAACCCCCCAAGCAAGTACGCACGGCAATCCCTTCATATGGTGGCTACACGATTGGCGGTGCGCCGGGCACGCCTAACTTCGGGTTTACCAATCCGTACTTCCCGCCTCAAGGAGCGGTTACGAATCTAACTTCTGTGTGGGACGCTAGTACGGGCTCGTGGCAATACCCGCCGGCTGGAGTGGCTACTCCTCCGACGGCTACGAATGCTGCGATGCCGCAGAGAGGTAACCCTCCCCAGGTTCCCCGAGCTGCCCCCGGGAGTAGAGAGACTGGTGCTGACTCTGCCGTTCTGCGCCAACAGTTTGGTGACATGCCGTCTCAGATCGAGAATGCCGTGAGGATGATTCAACCCTTCTATTCGGACGGTGCCAGCGTGGAAAAGGCTCGTACGTTCTGTAACGCCTTTGAGAAGGCTACGGTTGGACTAGACGAGGCCTTGCGTCTGAGTGCGTTCCGGGAATGCTTAAAGGGCAAGTCAGGCGAGGAGTGGTGGATGTACTCGCAGATCGACGACTTTGTGAATCTACGTATCCGGTTCCACAACCAATTCGTCTGTCAGACGCCTCTGTAAATGATAGAGCGCCTGAAGTCTACGAAGCGTTCCCGTGGAATGTCGGCGGAAGTGTGGAGTGACTTGGTGTCCAGCCTCTGCGACGCTGCCCAGTGCTACGATCCTCAGATGTGTTACCAGTACGTCTTGACCGGCCTGAGAAACAAGGAGTGGAAGGCCGCCCTATACACTACCATGGTGAACTCGATTGCTCAAGCCGTGGCCGTGCTGTTGTACAAGAACATGCATCTCCCCGTGGAAGATGACGCTGATTTCGCCGAGGAACCCGCGAAGGAGACTGGCTCTGAGAACGCCATGCTGGCGCAGATGATGGCGATGATGCAGCAAACGCAGAACCTGTTGCTGGAACAACAACAACGGCTGTCTCGCTCGCCTCGTTCGGCGATGCCCGATGCTTTCGCCGCGGCGGCGTACGAAACGATTGAGGACCAGGAATTGGCTAGGAACGCTGCGAGCGTGAGCGTGAACGCCCCTCTTTCACCGACTCCGGCGGGAGGGATCCGTCAAGGGCCCGACCTGTACACTCAGGAAGGTCAAAAAGTGTGTGGGCGCTGTCATGTCTTGGGATGTAACCGTATTTCGTACCGTCGCCAGAACGCTACGTGCGGGAATTGTCACTCTCGCGGTCATATTTCGGTGGACCGCGCTCTCAGCTGCCTGCTAGGAACAGTGGCGGTATGACGGGACGGAACGGTGGGACGCCTCAGGGCCAGCGTGCGTGCTTCTTGTGCGGAGAGACTACCCACATGGTAGCTCAGTGCCCTACTCGAGCAGCTATCACTCGACTGGTCTCGCAAGGTGCGTCACCACCCGCGGCTGCCCAAGGATCCGGTCAGTCCCAACAATGATGGGGGCAGGAGGAAGGGGAGAGAGAAAGTGTCGTTCTTTCTTCTTGTCACTGGGACGACACGGGATGGAACGCTCTCGGTACTGGACTGGCCAGTGAGCCTGCGAGGGTTCCGGGGTACGATGGAATGCTACCTGCGGTATCGACGATGTATGGAACGATGGGGATTGCTGTGTACGAGATTGAGACGAGAAACTTTGTGTACGACGAGAGACGCTCTAGTTGGGAAGGAGTCACGCCGGTGGACGGCGCTGAGATGACTGCTACCTTAGCCCAAGGAGACGCCTGTACTGTGAGTGCTGATATGAAGGAAGACCATGAAGACAACGCTGCGAAGGGTGGCGTCGAGCTGCCGAACGAGACTGCTGCGGAGGCCCCGGCCGGCCTAGAGATGCTGAGGGAGAAGAGAGGACGAGTGCTGTGAACTCGTCGAGGACAGGGACGCCCTGAACGTGGGCCACGCTGCTAGCAGTTGTGACACGAACGGACACCAGACGGAGGTTCAAGTGGCCGAGTCCAGAGATTGTGGGGAACCCTCCGCTGAGATAGAGACCGTGTATGAGAACTTTGAAATCACGGTGTGCTCTAACAGCGCGGGTAATGGGGATGCGCCGAGACTTAATGACGTGGAGATCCCTGAAGATTCCGATCCCCGAGAAGAGGACACTCCAAGGCAGAGTGTTAGGCCCTTGGACGAGGCTGAGGCTGTGCTCTCTCTTCCACGTGAGGCTTCGAGAGGATGTGAAGGGTGCAAGGGCGTTGTCACCAGGAGGACGGGATCGAACTTGCTTGATGATTGTGAAGACGACGCAATGCAGACACTTGGTGAAGACGCTTTGATCGCCCGACTCGAGCACGTGACGAGCGTTACTAGGCTTGGGAACGCCCGTGCTCCCAACAAAGAAGAAGTACTCTCCTCCGAGGATGAACGGGACCCCGACGGGAGGAAGGAGGAGGTGCTTAAAACACCTCTTCACAAAAGGCTGTTCACGGCGGAGGAGCTAGATGATCTTGAAGGAGGAGCTGACACAGGGGCTGCCGAGGAGAAAGAAGAATACGATAAGGAACTCGAGGAACGCTTGTACCCTCTCGATGAGGTAGAGCTGAGGATCCGGATGAAAAGGAACGCTGAGCAACACAAGGAGCTAACGCTGGAAGAATTAAGCGTGATCCTGGTCATCCCGGTTGAAACTCTGGCCAGAACTCGAGAGTCGTCACCTGGAACGCTGTTGCAGCCCGAGTACTGGCTGAACTGGTTCAAGGAGACTCTAGCCTCCTCTGCCGAAGCCAAGAGGGCGAACCGCAACTTCCGTGAGGGTATTCCTGGCCCTGATGTGATCTCGCTGGTCGCTGTGGGACAATCTAGCGCCTCGGACGACAGAGACGTCGGTGGGGGAGTCAACTCTGTAAACTCTGAAGTCTTGCGAGGTCGGAGGAACAATGTCACAAGAATACCGGTAGAAGTCGATTTGCCGACGATAGAGGGAAACCTCATGATTGACCTTGAGGGTTTCAAGGAGTGTTCGGCGGAAGCTGTTGCGGTCGTATGCGAGGGAGCTGTCACCCTTGGCGATCAACCGGAGTGGTGCCGAGCCACGGTACGTCTGACCGCGTATCTCCTTACAAGACAAGACGAGGTGAACCAAACGGAACTGTGTCAGTCCTGCCTGGAGAGTACGTTTCTTTCTCCGACGTCCGACAAGGACGCAGATTCGCGTGGTCGTGCCGCGGTCATGGTGGACAGCCTGCTGGGGAACGTCGATGAGGATCTCAGAGTTCGGGTTGTCGCACTCGTCGCCGATCGATACGACGAATTGTCCGGTCTCATGCGGAACAAAATGAGGGCTCGAGGCTCCTCGTGCTGCTGTCGCGGTAGCCGTGGTGGGTCTCGCTCGGACAAGCGTTCTGTCAAACATGTAAGCTTCGACTGCTCCTCCTTGTTCGTGGAGCGATCCGAGGCATGTGGCGACCTCGAGGTTGATTCTGACTCGGAAAGCGATCAGAACCAGTATGTCTACGTGGTTCGCGACGACCGGAGCCGAAGACGCGAACGGAAGCCAGGGCTACGCGCTGTACATGAGACCCGGACGAGGAACTGGGCTCCGATGACGAGGACGACCGCCTAGTTACCGACGGCAAGCGGGTGATCGGTTCCGTTGGTGGTGTCGAGGCGCTATCTGCGGGACACCTAGATTGTCTCCCTGTCGAGATGCTGATAGACACGGGGGCAGCTGCTAGCCTGGTCGACTCGCGCATTCTCCGACGTCTAGGACGAGCGCAGGAACCGCTGCGTCCTTATACTAGAGGTCTGAACAGTGCGTCTGGACACAAGCTCAAGATTAAGGGTGTGATCGACCTGTCCATGCCCCTAGGGATCCGAGAGAAGGTGCGACCGTTCGTCGTCGTCGACCGACTGCACGTGAATATGATTCTTGGCACCGATACCCTCAAAGCGTACCGTGCCGTCGTTGATTTGGACGAGAACACGCTCCTACTGAAGGATACGGGCGAAGTGTTCCCTCTCGGGTTTCCTCGTGTCGAAGAGATGTACAACTCGAGTGTGAGCTCGACGATTCGTCTACGACCAGGGGGTCAAGTGTTAGTGGTGACTGACGTGATCGGTGAAGTTCGTGAAGGAACGACTGTTCTCGTGGAAGGTGTGCCCGACCTGGATGGTACTGTCCGAGTTGCCCGAACGCTGTGCTGCGTCCAAGGCGATAAGCTCGTTGTAGAGGTTTGCAACGCCTCGACTGAGGAAGTAGTGATTCGAAAAGGAACTGTGTTGGCGGCGGCCACGGTGGTCCCCGAAACGGCTTTCGGCTTTGAGTACTCTAACACCCCGGCGAGATCGTCGCCCGAGGACAAGCCCTGTGACCCCTCGGTGAATTCCGCCTGGGTCGGCTCTACCATCAGTGCGGTATCATCAGGATCCTCTCCGACACATGAACCTATGCCCGATATGGAGAAAGCCTTGCGAGAGGCCCTTGACGTCGACTTTGCTGACTTGAAGCTGGGGGACGAGCAAAAGGAACTCATGAGGAGCGTCCTCGAGTCCTTCTACGACATGTTTGTCGAGACGTCCATGACGCCGGCCGAACCGATCTACTTAAGTTCTCGATTGACACAGGGTCTCAGTCTCCGATCAAGCAACGTCCCGAGATTCAACAGTATCTCGAACTCGGTCACATTCGTCCGTCGACCAGCCCATGGGCTAGCCCTGTGCTCATGATCCGGAAAACCGACGGTGGTATTCGCTTCTGCATCGACTACCGTCGGTTGAATGCTGTGACGATAAAGGACTGCTACCCCATGTCTCTTATCGACGACATTCTGGATGTGCTCGGGAATGCTAAGTTATTCTCTACCATGGATATCGCTTCTGGTTATTGGAACGTTCCTATGGCTGAGAACAGTGTCGAGAAGACAGCGTTCACATGCAAGTATGGACTGTTCGAATGGCTGGTTATGCCGTTTGGCTTGTGTAATGCCGTGCCCGCCTTCGAGAGGCTGATGGAAAACATGCTCGTGGACTTGAAGTGGCGAACTTGCCTAGTTTATCTTGACGACTGCGTGGTGTTCAGCAACGACTTTCCGACCCATCTCGTGCGGTTGAAAAAAATGTTGCAACGTTTCCGGGATGCGGGGTTCAAGCTCAAGATGAAGAAGTGTCGGTGAGGGCGTGACCAAGTGGCGTTCATGGGGCATATTGTGACGCCCTCCGGTATTCTGCCAAACCCCGAGAAGGTGAAAGCGGTGGTGAACGTGCAGAGACCTCACGACGTTCATACCGTTCAAGCTTTTCTGGGTCTCACTGGCTACTTTCGGAGGTACATCCCTGGATATGCTGCGATCTCCGCGCCCATCGAGCGTCTGAAGATGAAGGGTATGTCGTTTGTATGGAGTGATGATTGTGAAGGTGCCTTTTTGCAGCTCAAACGCCGTTTGATCGAACCCCCTATCCTCGTGTACCCTGACTTTTCCAAGCGCTCCCAGCTGTATGTGGACTCCACGAAGTTAGCGGTGGGAGCATGCCTCATGCAGACGGTGAACGGTCGTAACCGTGTGGTGGCTTATGCGAGCAAACTACTGGTGGGATCGGAGAAGAACTGGATACACAAAGAGGACGGCACTTCCGAGGTTGAGTGCTGGGGCGTGGTGTGGGCCACGAGGAAGTTTCGCTGCTACCTCGATCGGCAGGAGTTCGACCTATACACTGATCACAAGGCGCCTACCTGGGTGTTCAACGACACTAACCGTACCAGTAGTGCGAAGCTAGCGCGTTGGGCCATGGAGCTCTCATAGTTGCGTTTTAAGGTGTACCACAAGGCCGGTACCTTGATGGGGCACGCTGACGGCCTTTCGAGGCTGCACTAGAACACGGTAAGCGCGCTAACTATGGAAGATCTCCTGAACGACGCTATCGACAGTAGTGATGGTCGCACTCAAGTCGGGGAGAGGCCTTCTCCTGACCAGGAAGGTGACATGGAGCTCGAACACTCCGCGGAGTGGGAGCGTCTTGGCGAAGTAGGGGAGAGAGTCCCTTCGGTCACGGGTCTCCCTCCGCCCGGTGACGAGTTCGAACCTAGCGAACCAAAGGGTGAACTGCCAGAGGGGGGCAATGATACGGAAGGCCTTCCTCGACTCGAGACGAACAGAGCAGACGAGGACCCTACCGCACTAGAGCTCGTGTCTACTGTGGACCGTTTCGGTCTCGATCGGGAGCGCTTCCTGGAGGAACAGAAGCGTACGCCGTGGATCCAAGCTTTGATTGCGTTCCTGGAAGAAGGAGCCCTGACGTTGGACGCCCAGCTCCGAGTGAGGACTTTGCAGATGGCCCCGCATTACGTGGTACGAAACGGGATCTTGATGCGTCGAGTTCACTTGAGGGCTCGAGCCGGTCCTGCCCGATCTATCTCGGTTCCCGTCATCCCGTTGCTATTCATTGAGACGGTTCTATACTATTGCCACTCGGACGTGCTGGCTGCCCATGTGAGGCTCACGAAGAAAACTATCGATAAAGTACGCAAGCATGCCTATTGGCAGGGCTGGAAGCGAGATGTGGCGGAGTACATCCGTGCCTATTCGGTCTGTGGGAGCGGAAAAGGGTATCGCCCCTGGACGAACGGCCTCATGCAGAAGATGCCCGTGCAAGAGCTATCGGGGCCGCTCTCACTGCTGGTAGTTGACGCCATCGGTCCGCTGGCCACTACTCCTCGTGGAAACAAGTACATACTGGTGTTCGCCGACTACTTCGTTCGGTGGACGGAGGCTTTTCCTGTGGCTACACTTGACACGATCACCTTCGTGGATCTAATGGTAAACGAAGTCACGAGTTTGTATACTCGATCAGCCCAGTTTCCAGCAGCTTCTTGAGTAAGTCGTAGACTTTCTGAAGATGATGCGACGGAATTTGTCGAGACTTCTGGGCTATGGGCTCAGCGTCACGTACGTCCAGATCACAGACAACAGCTCTGGTTGGCGCCGGGACAGCATTGCCGTCTCCGAGGAAACTTGCATGATGTCGCTTCAAGATGGCTTGGATTTGGGCGTCCATTTCCGGAGCCGTCTCATCGGACACCGACATCAGCCTTCGTCAAATCAGCAATCGGACTGAGATCCCTCAATTCTGGGAGTGCTGCAAGCTGGTCTCGAAGATCACTCAACAATTCACTACCTTCATGAAAATAAATCGTGGCTTCTTCGTCAATCTCCTCATCCTCGATCCGCATACATCGCGCCAATGTTTGATGTAATCGAAAAATTGGGTCTGCGACGAAATTGACCGCTCGGCTTACAAACACCTGATTCAACTCACGTTGGGCCTTTCGGGACGTCTCTCCCCCTCCAGCGATACCAGACGATCCGGACCCCGGATTGGAGCACGCACTTGTCGGAACACTTTTGGGGCCGGCGATTTCAGGTTGAGAATCGCCATCATCACTCAGCTTCTCCTCTGAGTCTTTGGATCGGTCATCCTTCTGGGAGTCAGTGATGACTCTGGCAACGGTGAGGATTCAGGTCTTAAAGGGGAAGGCCTTGACCGCGCCGAGCGTTTCGGAACAGTGTCAACTAGGTACGCTAATACTCCTTGATCACTGGACTCTGGGAGCCCAGGACTTGGCTCGCCTTGGACTGAGCCGCCCTTCCTCAACAACAATTTCCTAGGCCATGTATATGAAGGCTTCTCGATGGCGGGTGGGGCATTCATCTCTTCCAGCCTTACACACTCTTCTTCTCGCCTTCTGAATTCCGGGGATGGTTCGGCTTCAAATATAAGCTGTCTCCACTCCCGGTATTTTCGGGAGCCGGGCCTCACGAATTGTTCTCGGATCGGGAGATAGTCCTTCGCGACCAGACATGCGATGACCGTGTTCTGCCATATCTGAGCTGTTGTGTCGGCGATGTTGACCACCGTGACAACCTTGGGCTTTCTCCCAGCTCCGTATAGGAACTGTGTCACCCACTGCTTACCACATCCGGCCCATTCATCTGTCTTCTCCGGGCCGGCTTGATGATACTCGATCGAGAGAATTACAGAATCGCCATGTCGCAACCAAACATCCGCAGTCAGTGACACACCGAGCTCCAGACCAACGTGGTCTACCTCAGGTCCTCCAACGAGCAGCAGAGATTCTTCGTCTGGGAGACGGACGACTCCTTCACGCAGACAGAGCCGTACACCAGCAGCAACCATGAAGTCCATGCCAAGAAGGCAAGCCATACCTTCACCAATATTGCCAACCCACACATCCAACACATACACCCCGCGCACTCCCAGCGTCAGCTTGATCCGAGCTTGAGCTGTGATATACGTCGGAACATCTCCATATCCCAGTACCCGGAGCTTTTTAGTTCGACGAAGCTTGAGCTTTAACCTGCGTTCAAGGTCTAGGCTCATAATGCTCGTCGTTGCTCCGGTTTCCAGCACAACCTGGATCCTATGATTGAAGATTGCTCCATGTACCGTCGCCATCTTACGCTTCTCGCCGATCAAGGTGTGATCACTCCACCAGCCGTATCGTTCCCCAGAACTCATCGCAAATTCGAGATGATTCTCAAATTCAGCATCTGCCCCCGGGTCACTTGGTCCTGCATTGAAAGAGTAAACACATCCTTGATCAATTGAAGACGTACATTTGGGGTTATCACTGCGCCAACATGGAAGGGGCGGATCCACATATGCAAGCGCGCAGTATTCTTGGGACTTTGGACTGGTTCCCTAACCAGCGAGCCTAGTGGTTTAACGGCTTCTCGGATCCCGGGGTTTCCAGCAGATGCTGTACTACCTCAGGAGAGATGTTCTCGAGAGAACCCCCGGTACGAATCACTTCTCGCACTTCCTTGAGCGCCGACCACAAGTCACACAACCCCCGGCGGCGATGATACTCGCCACACTTGGAAAAAGGTTGTCTCCGGCAGAACTGTGTCGGATGGCCTTCATCGTGACATCGTGCGCAGACCAGCTTGGTCGAACACTTTTCAGTCACATGATTAAGACTACCACATTCACCGCATTTCCTCCCGGAATGCTGGGCACCTCCATTCTCGTAACGCTGGTCTCCAGCTCCTGGTCTCCACGCCAGTTGTTCAGCTACTCGGAAAATCGCGTCGTTAGTCAAGGACCGGGACGAGTCTTCATCTGCAGGAGTCGGCGCCGGGTTGTTAACAGCCATGACTGACTCTTGGACTCCAGAATTGATCACCTCAACCTTTTCCTCGACTTCCGGCTCAGCTTCGTAACCTGGGTCGTAAGCGGTCTGAGACTGAGTTAGATGTCCCAGACTTGACTCAACTTCAATCCCATCTGCCACGAAAGCTCGTCCTTCGGCTCGTCGCTGTGGTCGCTTGAACCGACCAAACTGCAAATTCTGGGCTGTGCGCCGCTTCTGTTGAGAATCTCGATGTTCTTCACGCTCCAGGGCTTCGATTCGCTTCAACGTTTCCTCGAGTCCCTTTAGCGTGTCGAACTGTCGACCCTGTAGAGTAATTTTCAGTTCTGAGTCACCCAATGCCTTAAGGAAGCGACGGATATGTGCTTCCCGGTCGCTAGTCGGTTTCTGGAATGGGATCTTGGCCTTCTTCGCAGCGTGATTCAGTCGGTACAGGAACATCCGGGGAACTTCTCGGTCTCTCGTCTTCATCTCGTAATATCGCTCGGATCGATTGCCCATAGAGCGACACCATTCCTTCTTGAAAACGTGAGAAAGCTGTGCCCAGTCTAGTCGGATACCATCTGAGAGCTGATTGCACCAACCCTTCAGGGCGCTAGTCAGCCTCATCCGCAACTGGACTATTCGGGTTTGCTTGTCCCAAGGAGCCATCGTCACATAGTACATGAAACGCTCCTACCAGTTGATCCTGTTATCCAGCGAAGCACCTTCATCAAACTTTTCCAGAGCGTCATGGAGAATCATCGCTTGAACCACTACTCGAGTCCCAGATTTGGTATCTGTTCCCTTCGACGGGGTAACTGCACCGAATTGATTATCTAGTTCGTCCTGAGAGGAGTCGCTAGAACTCGAACCGTCCGATCCCGGGTCACCATCATCAGGGTCTCCAGCCTTCTTGACTCGAGTCTTTCGACTCTTGCCTGATGATGAGGACTTCGACTGGGACTAGGGTTTCGACTGACTTATGCCATTCGAGTTCTGAGTGGTTCCCGATTTGCGTTCTTGATCCCTCACACTTGGAGCTGCCTATCGGACTTGAATTAACTCTTGCATCATATTGAACAACTGATCAACTCGAACTACCAGAGGGTCACTGGGCAGCCTCGATGCTTCTGGAACCGCATGATTTACCGCTGGGACTGGCGTCACAAGGGCTGGCAGCTCATTACTGGAAACCGAATTGCGGTTGTTCCGTGCCTGAGCAACTTGAAGAAGTCGAGTCTTCTCAACCTGCGCGGCTATAGCTCGCTTATATTCGATTTCTTCCTGGACGCGCTTCTCATTCAACTCCCGAATCTTGGCTTCGTGGTGAGATTGAATCTGGGCCAGCCGACTGTTCTGAGCTTTCTGTTCTTCCTCCCGTCTTCCTTTACCCTCAGCTTCCCGCACACTCCTTTGTACTTCAAGAAGGTACTGGGCTCGGGCTTCCTTCTCAGCCTCTTTCCGAGTTTCTTCAGCAACACGTTCCTCGAGGATCCGTTCCGTTCCACAGCGCTAAGTTGCCGTTGCCTATCTGATTTATGACTCGGATCCGAGGTTGAGGGATGTGCCGACTGCTCGAACAACCGATTTTGGCGTCACAATTGCTCGGCTACATTGTCCCGTTAAGCGACTCGTCGCCGAGTTTCCTCTTCAAAACGCAGATTCGCTGCCGCATTTGCTTCAATACGAATCCGAGCCCAAGCATCTGCAGCTTGTTGGGCCAACTCCTGCTCGCGTCGAGTAGAGAGCCTGGGGTGGACGGCACATTTGCGTATCTGGGCTTAGACTTCCAGGCTTCTCCTCTCTCGGCAGCCAATGGCATTTCTTCATCGCCTTGAACCTGGGTTATGCCACACTGAGACTCCGGGGTGTTAGGCAATGGGATCCGAGCCGGGTGTACCGCGGTGGCCGCCCCAGACTCCGTTCTGGTAGATCGAGAGTCTTCTTGCGGCGTCATCGAAATTGTCATCCCAGGGAAACCAGTGCGAGCAGCCGTTGCTACTGAACCCATCATGACCCGAGCGTTTGCCATAGGCATATGAGTCCCGGATCCAACCATGTAGTCGGTAGTGGACAACAAGGACGATCCTGAGGAACTAAATCCAGACAGATCCGTCCCTGGGTCATGTCAACTTCGGAGCCCATGCGAGTACTTGTCAGACTGGTCGCTGGATCTGACCTCGTGGCCATCACCGCATCAGAGGCGCTACTCGAATCGTGCCGAGACGGAATGGAATTTCAGGCCGAAGACCGAGTAAGTTGAGGTCGCTTGAGTGCCGGCTCGCCTTCTACACTAGATTCCGGGATTCTCGGGCGCAAACCCGTCAACTGGAGACGCATCACCACTTCAGAACCAAGGAACAGTTGCGTATCCTCGTCCATAATAGCATCGCCATCTCCACCAGTCGGGAAAGCACCTTGAGTGCTCGAAACTTGTGACGAATATACTGGATCTGAAGGTGATCGTACGTAATACGATGTACCAGGCACCGCAGCATTCCAAGCAGCAAGTTCAATCCCAATGAAATGAGCAACCTTCTCGATCTCGGCTTTAATCTGGGATTCGGGAATCCTGGATACCTCAAGCAAGTCATTCCATACCGGAACTCGGTTCACAAACTCATAACCAGCTTCTCACAGCATCGTTTGGAGCAAAACCACACAGCCAATAGGCGGCACGAGCTTGAGAGCCACTTTCACGGCTCGAAGATCGGACACCATCGTAATTCTGCGACGCTCAGCTCGGAACACACCAAGCCACCTCCCAGATGGGGATCGCATCGCTGAGAACAAGTATCTGGCCGTAGTTCCTGCCGCACGGATGAATCCCCACAAGTCGTGGCCGTTGTGTCGCGGATTATAAGCCACGTCAACCGGGAGTACAGCTTGTTCTGGGATATTAGCTCACTTCTCGAACTGGGATCGGCAGTAAGCTATCATCTCGGCGTCGGTCATCTCAGACAGCTCAGCTAAGGCGGTGTCAGGTACACCTCCCTCCGCGACACCTCGTAGTCGTTGAGTGGTACGTTGCTCTGGCCAGAGTGCACTAGACCAGGCACCACCTCCCGCATATCCGAGGGGCATAATTCCAGGAGCGAAGCCTAGGCGCACCGGATCCGAACTAGACCCAATAGTACCGTACGAGCTTGCTTGCATCTCACGACCTTCCAGAACACTGAGTGCTCCACCCTCGACGTGGCTACTACAAGAACTCGCAGTAGTTGGCTCCGGGTGGGCACTCAGGGGTCCGAGAGCTTCAGTTGGGACAGAAGTCATCCTCGGTACCGTCAGATTCCGGCTTTTGACATGCGAACCTCCACTGGGTTCATCTTCCGCACATACTCCAGAGTGCACATCGGATCTGTCGCTTGGTTCAGCCTCACCTATCTTCTTAGGCGATTCATACGACATCTCCGCATCTTCATCCGCTGGCGGAGCTTCAGGCTCAGCACTCTGGTCGTCCGAACCCTCGGTCTCCATGTTCACATCAGCAGCGCCCGGCATTGGGTCTTCCGAGCCCGGTC